>VFSX01000006.1:861398-1033898 GCA_016618255.1 Chlamydomonas sp. UWO 241 | reverse complement strand
TACACACACCCACACCTGACACACGCACACACAAACCCGACACACGCATGCACGCATGCACACACACACGCACCCACATTAACCACACGCGTGCACGCGCCTGCTGCCTCGTAGCTGTCACCGTTAGCAGAGTCAGACGCGGGCACGGCGAGCTGCTGCTGCTGCTGCAAACTCACACACACGCATGCGCACACATATACACACACACACGCACACGCACACAGTCATGCACCTGCCGCCTTGTAGCTGTCGCCATTGGCAGTGCCGGGCGCTGGAACAGGCGCCGCAAGCTGCTGCTGCTGCTGCAAACTCTCACACACACACACACACACCTGCCGCCTCGTGGCTGTCGCTGTTGGCAGTGCCAGGCGCCGGCACAGGCGTGCCGTGCGGTACGAGCGCCGCGAGCCGCAGCAGGTTGGCTGCAGCGATGGATGAGACGGCGGGCTCGGCGCCGTCGTAGTCGTCCTTGGGGTGTGGAGTGTGGGATGTGGGGTGTGGGGTGCGGTGGGATGTGGATTTGGAAGGGGTGGATGCGAAGAGGGCGGGCGGGGTGGCGAGGGCAGCACAACAGCGCAGCAGAGGCTCAACAGAACGAGTGCCCCCCCCCCCCCTCCGCACGCCTTTGCGTCACAAATTTCTGTGGGATGAGGGTGCAGCCACGCATTCCAGTCCATTGATGCTGATAATTTGACATTTATTCAATTCAGTACTTCTACTACTACCGTATGCGAGTAGTGCCTTCGCGGGGGGGGGGGGCAAAATTCATAGTTGTTTAATTATCCCCCGGGGGGTTCACGAGGTTTTAAAAGTTGTTCGCGGAATTATGTCAATCCAATTCAGGACCCTGATTCTGAACCCTGATTTGGATGTTGATCACACACAAGGGCTTCTGTGGGGTGAGGGCGCAGCCACGCAGTCTAGTCCCTTGATACCCATTCAATTCAGGACCATTTCAGTGCATTCAATTCAGTACCTTGATTCGGATCTTGATCGACGGGTCCACGCCGCTCGTGGAGAAGTACCCGCCCTTGTCACCGTCCCAGAACAGGCGGTCGAGCGTCGCCTGCAAATTTTGGGGTGCAGGGTTTGAGAGTTCGGGGTTTGGGTGACCACGAGTTTTGGGTGACCACGAGTGTGTTAAGACGTACCCTTCCTTGTCACCTTCCCAGAACAGGCGGTCAAGCGTCGCCTGCAAATTTTGGGATGCAGGGTTTGGGAGTTTATAGTTCAGGGCTTGGGTGACCACGAGTGTGTCACTGTTTTTTAGTACCCTCCTTTGTCGCCGTCCCAGAACCGGCGGTCGAGGGTTGCCAGCAGAGGGTGGCGTATTAAATAGGCTCCATTGTGCACTGATTGTGCACCATATTGTATTGTCTAGGAGAGCCTCCCATGTCGCCTGCATGGTAAGCAGCAGAGGGTTGTGGGTGTGCACACCATTCTTGTTTGCATTATGTCACTGTCCCAGGGGAGCCTGTTGAGGCTCAATCACAGGGTTTCGGTAGGATCCAGGGTTTGGGTTACACCATTAGGAGGTCTCCTATGTGTGCTGGGGAGAGCGCGCTCAGGACAGTCCTCTGAGGCCGCCATCCTCCGCGGCTGAGGCAGACGACAATGCTCGTGCGCATGTGCCACAGCATGACGTGCGCTCGGCACGGAGTGGCACGCGTGCATGCGTGCTGGAATTCTGCCAACTTTCCTGTGTAAGCTTGGCTGCGTGTCGATATATTGCCACCCCCACCCAAGTCGGTCGCACAAACCCGACACAGCTTGGCTGTCCGTGTGATACGAGTGCAGCCCTAGTCGCTAGTGCTTGCCTGCAGCGCCATCGCCCAGCGCAGCCACTCAAGTCCGCCGCCGCACTCGTAGAGGTCGAGCAGGCCAGAGACCATCTGCACGGGGGGAAAAAGGGCAAGTTGGGGGTGTTGTTTTGACTTGGGCTAAGAGGCTCCTAGGGCCAGCCATCTGGCTTTGTGCATGGGCCACAGCGCCGCACTTGTAGAGGTCGAGTAGGCCAGAGACCATCTGCACCAGGCGCCAGGGTGTAAGGTGGGTGTCAGATGTAAGACGGGCGGATGTCAGGGCTATTGGGCTCCGCAGTCGCTGGGTATGCAACCAGTAGGGCAGTGGCCGCCGCATTCGTTGAGTAAGCCTGAGGCAGGTGGTTGGGGCATCCACAGAGGGACAGGCCTACAATGGGGTTGCCTGTGCGACGCACTCGTAGTATAGAGGTTGAGTAGGCCGGAGACCATCTGCGCGGGGGGCAAACAGCAAGTTGGGTCTGTAGTTGGACATGGTGCCAAGAGGCGCCTAGGACCAGCCATCTGGCATGGTGCGTGGGGCACAGGCGCCGCACTCGTTCAGGCCGAGCACGCCATCTGCAGCAAACGGGTGGGTGTAAGGTGGGTGTCAGATGTAAGACGGGCGGATGTAAGGGATAGTGGGTTCCACAGTCGCTGGGTATGGAACCAGTAGAGGACATTTGTTGAGTAGGTCAGAGATCATATCTGCAACACACAGGCAGGCAGGTGGTTGGGGCATCCGCAGGGGTTCAGGCCTACAATTGGGTTGCCAGTGCGCCGCGCTCGTAGTATAAAGGTCGTTTAAGCCGGAGACCATCTGTGCGAGGCGGCAAAGAGCAGGGTGGTTGGAATTTGGGCTTGGGCCAGCCATCTGTTGATGGGCCCCAGCCAGGCTCTTGGATCAAGTATCATTGCATAGCGCTCATCAGAGGCGCCCAAAATGACTGTGAACATTAACAACATCAGCGATGGTTGTGGTGGCTTCGTCGTTGCACGCCACCTACTCGTTCGTAGCCGTCCGCAAAGCCCGGCACGCTCGCTCCCTTCTTTCCCGGACCCATCACAAGACCTATCATCAGAGGCGAGCGCCCGACAGACAGCAGCACATCACCAGGTTGGCGGTCAACCCCACCCAACAGACTGCGGCGTAGTTGTCTGCAAAGCCCGGCACGCTTGCTCTCTTCTTTCCCGGACCCATCACAAGACCTATCATCAGAGGCGAGCGCCCGACAGACAGCAACACATGACCAGGGTGGCGGTCACCCCCACCCAACAGACTGCGGCATCCACCATCACACGAAGTCACCTGTGCGTAGTCGTCCGCAAAGCTCAACACGCTCTAACTCTAACACGACTGTAAAATCCATCATTATCAACTCTCACTACCCGCGTGAGAGGCGCGCAACAGGCTGCAGCATGCATCGCCACCAAGGTGGCCGCTGCACTGACCTGTGCGTAGTCGTCCGCAAATCCCGGCACGCTCGCTTGCCCGTCGCGGTACGTGCGGCACAGCTGCCCGCTGGTCGCGTGGTACAGGTTCATGCGAACAAAGTGGGCGCAGCGCAGGGCGCACTGCACACGAGGCAGGCAGGGGGTGGGGGCAGGGTGCGTGCGGTGGCGTCAGCATGGGTGGTGCTGGTGCTGGTGGTAGTGAAACATTCGTTCATGCGCACATGCGCACAAAGTGGGCGCAGGGCACAGGAGGCAGGCGGTGGTGTGTGTGTAGTGGCGTCAATACAAGTAGGCGTGGAAGTGGCACTGGTCCAAAGTGGGCGCAGCGCATGGCGCACTGCAAGCCCGAGGGTAATCGTAGACCGAGGGTGACCGAGACAGGGGCTAGAGTAGGGAAACCACGACCCTCTTTACCACGCCCCCAACGTCTGAGCCCCGACTGTCTCAAGCGTTATGAGCGCCTTGACTTGCGAGTCTCAGGAGTTGTGGTAGGGACTCTTGGTGCACCCCACCCACCCAAACCTCAAACACACCCACTCGAGTCGCAGCAGGGCAGCTGCCAAACTAGGAGCAGCACCAGGTTACGTGGGCACCTCTGCACCACTTTGAGTGCAATCTGAAGTGCATGCCACTCTCAACTGCATGCCAACCCAACCCCACAAAAAAACCACCTGCAGGTAGGTCGCAGCAGGGCAGCCGTCGACCGAGAAGAGCGGCAGGCATCTCTGCAATACTCTAGGTGCTCCCCACCCACCCAAACCTCAGCCGCACCCACCTGCACGTAGGTGGCAGCAGGGCAGCCGCCCACAGGGAGCAGCACCAGGTTCCACTCCAAGGGCACCACTCTCAAGAACAACAACAAGAGGGTTTTACAATCACAGGCCGGCGGTCACAATCAGTTTCAAAGTTCCAGCAGGATCAGACAGCAGGCACAAGGCCCACCAAAAAGGTCAAGCTACAAAAGTAGCCCACAGTAGCGCCACCCACACTAGGTGGTGGGCGCCATGCAAGCAGCACCGCAAGCCAGGCACCACACTCAGCCCTGAAGCAGCCAGAGGCAGACCCCAGGTATAACCGGCTGTAAAGCCAGGACTCAAGCGCATGCCAACCAACCCTTAAAAAAACTGCAGGCACGCGGCAAGGCAGCTGTCCACTGGGAGCAGCACCAGGTACCACTCCAAGTGCACCACTTGCAAACGCACACCAACCAACCCTCAACCACACACCCCTGCAGATACGCCGCAGCAGCGCAGCCATCCACTCAGAACAGCACCTCTGCATAGTGTACGCGGGCACCTCTGCACCACTCCCAGTGCACCACCCTTGAATCTAAGGCACTTCTGCTTGCACTTGTGCATGCCAACCCAACCCAACAACAAAACCCACCTGCAGGTAGGTGGCGGCAGGGCAGCCGTCGACTGGGAAGAGCGGCAGGCACGCGGTGACCTCTGCTTCGAGAATGCGCGACGCCCGCGCCATCGCGCCGATCGCCATGCCGTTCCATGCGGTGACCACCTGCATTCGGAGCGGGTTCAGGAGGCGGGGGGGGGGGGGGGACTGGGTTTTGAGTACGCGCGACGCCCGCGCCATCGCGCCGATCGCCATGCCGTTCCATGCGGTGACCACCTGCATTCGGGACAGGTTCAGGAGGCGGGGGGGGGGGGGGGGGTTGAGTGCGCGCGACGCCCGCGCCATGGCGCCGATCGCCATGCTGTTCCATGCGGTGACCACCTGCGGACGGGCAAAGTGCTGCTTCTTGAAGTACGCGGCATGTCGCCAACGGCGGTTAACGGGCGGTGCAAATTTGATGCCCGCAGGGCGGCAAACCGCCTGTTCCTTTCTGCAAGGGCTTGCCAGAGAGCCACTTCCCATCAAAATCTGTCGAGTGTGGAGGGAGACGCAGCGTCTTTTATCCGGACGACCAGAACCGCCGATGTCCAGGCTCCAGGAATTAATTGGGTCAGAATCAATTGAAAAACTCTTGGGTGTGTGGCAGGCTTCATGGTCGCCATGCCGCTCATGAGGTGACCAACTGCTGAGAAGGGCTCAGGAAGGGGGGTTACTTGGGTTTGAGGGGGTCGGGGTGCTGTGAGTATCACTGTCACAGGCACGGCAGTGCCCATCCACCCATGCGTAGTTGCAACTGCGTGTGTTGCTGCTGCTGGTGCTGCTGCCGATGACAATGTTGCTGCTGCTGCTGCTGCTGCTAGTGCTGCTGCTGCTGCTGCTAGTGCTGCTGCTGCTGCAACCGACCCACCTTGTCGTGGAGGCCGGGCTGCGGCCGGCCGGCACACAGACGCGACAGCCTCTACCTATCCACATGTAGTGTCACTGTTGCTGCTGCTGCTAGCTAGTGTTGCTACTGCTGTTGCTGATGCTTCTGCTAGTGTTGCTGCTTCTGTTGCTGCTGCTGCAACCAACCCACCTTGTCGTCGAGGCCGGGGCGCGGCCGGCCGGCCCGCCGCGTGTGCAGCTTTCGGTGGGCCTCTGACAGCTTGACCTGCGCACAAAAGCAGCAGCAGCAGTGGCAGCGGCAGCAGCAGCATTGTCAAAAGCAGCAACATCAGCAGGAGACAGGAGCAGGACAGCAGCAGCGAAAGCAGCAGGAGTAGGAGCACCATCAGCAGCAGCAGGAGACAAGCAGCAGTAGCTGCTGCAGCAAGGGACCACTGGACGCACAATGGCACCGGCATGCCCATACGCCCCCCCCCCACACACACATGCACCATAAGCACCACCACACGTCAGAACACGCATTCCAAGTGTGCAAGGTTGCTCAGCATCACCGACCAAATCGGCACGATCCAGACCCATGCACACCCACACACATGCACCCAACCCACGCAAAGCCACGCGTCACCACACACTTGCACGTCCACCTCGCTGCGCTTAAACGTGTACGCCAGCTGCACCAGAGGCACTCGCCAGATTGGGATGCTCCACACCCACACCCACGTATGCCCACCCACACGCGCATGCCACCCACCCACATGCACCGGCACCGGCACCGGCACCAGCACCAGCACCAGCACCAGCACCAGCACCATGCCCCACCTGCACATCCGCCTCGCTGCGCTGAAACGTGTGCGCCAGCTGGCTGAGCGGCATCGACCAGATCGGGACGTTCTTGCCGACAAACTCCTCGTGGGGATCGGACATGGCGCTGAGAGTGCAGTTGCCCTAGGCATGTGTGAGAGGGTGTGTGTGGTGTGTGTGTGTGTGCAGGGCGTGTAAAGCGGGAGGGGAGGGGTGGGGTTGAGTGTGGAGTGTGTGTGTGTGGGACATTGGGGTCGGACATGGCGCTGAGAGCGCAGTTGCCCTGAATGTGTGTGAGAGAGAGAGCGTGTGTGTGAGAGAGTGTGCATGTGAAAGAGAGTGTGCGCGCGAGAGAGAGAGTGTGTGTGTGTGTATGTGTGTGAGACGCGTTGCGCCACGCGCTTGTACTCGTGCCTCCGGCTAAATGGTGTACGCCGCACATGACAGTTCAAACAGCGCTCTGGCCGCACACCTGCAGTCAATAAAACATCCTCTCCCGCACCCATACACACCCATGCACACCCATACAGCCGACCCCACCCACCCACCCACAGACACACACATAGCTCCGACTGCATGTTGTGCCCGCACAACAGATCTGCCCGGTGTTCCGGAAACGCCGCCCAGATCTGCTGCTGCTGCTGACACACACACACACACACACAATCCCACACACACATAGCTCACACGCACACACACACACACACGCACACACACGCACCTCTGGCTGAATGTTGTATGCTGCACAAAACAGCTCCGCCAGATCTGCCGGCAGCGCCGCCCGGACCTCGTCGCTTGTCCACACGTAGAACGCGCCCTCGCGCTTGACGCCATCCGAGGGGTCGGCGCTGTCGGCATCCTCAGCACTGAAGGGGGTTGGGGAATGGAGGAGTTTGTGGGTTTGTGCGGGCATTGGAGGGGCATCCTCGGCGATGAAGGTGTGTGCGGGGGTGGTTGGGTGAGTAGGGGTGGGGTGGGGGAAGGGGGTCCCTCGTCCTTAACGCCATCAGAGGGGTCAGCGCTGAAGGTGGTGGGGTTGGAGAGGGGGGGGGGGGGAGAGGTCTTGGGTTTGTGCGGGCATCCGAGGGGCACCCTCGACGCTGAAGGTGGCGTGTGTGTGAGGAGGGGGGAAGAGGTAGGATGGGTATTCACGCTTGGCGCCATCAGAGGGGTCGGCGCTGTCGGCATTCTCGGCGCTGAAGGGGGTGGTGGTGGGGTTTGGGGGGGGGGGAGGTCATGGGCTTGGGCGGGCATCAGAGGAGGCTTTGTCAGGAACCTCTGCGCTGGTAAGACAGGGTGGGGTGGGGGGGGGTGAGGAGAGGTCATGGGGTTGTGAGTTTTTTTGTGTGGGTAAAAGCGAGCATCAGGGGAGGGGGGGGGGGGTTATTGGGTGTGTGTGTGGGGTGGGGGTGGGGGTGGGCGAGGACAGGCCATGGAGTTGTGAGGGGGGGTTTGGCGTTGGAGCAAGCATCGGGAAGGGCGGGGGGGGCCACTTCCGGTATCCCCGGCGCTGATGGTTGTTTGTGCGGTGGAGTTGTTGGGGGTGGGGGTGGGGGTGGTTAGGGTGAGAGAGATAAGTAGGTTTTTTCCCGACCGCATGCGGCGGCAACCTCAAGCCCTGTCAGGATCCTCAGCGCTGGTCAGGGAGGGGTGGGGGTGGGGGTGGGTGGGGGTGGTGGTAAGGGTGAACGAGACGGGTGGGGTCCGTGGGATTCCGACCGCATGCGGCGGCCACCTTGAGCTGGGGACAGGCAGCTAAAAGGGGCAGCCGCAACACACAGAGAGGCCACCACCAAAGGCACGCCAACCCAGGCACCATCTGGGGTGACGCAAGCACCCGCCCTCTGGATGGTTGAGGTCACGGTTAAGGCAGTCGTAAAGGATTTAGGAGAACGGGGGCTTAGCCCAGAGAACCCATTTGAGGAACCCGCCCTGGCTCTGGGTGGCTGACGTCGGGGCAACAGTTGCAGTACCACGCACATAGATAGTCCAGGGGGCGAGCCAACATGCAGCTTACATGCGTGACCGCCCAAAGTGGATTGTCAGCTCACCACCATCATCAGCATCATCATCAACACCATGCACAAACCACCACCTGAAGAACCCTCCCTCTGAGCGGCTGAGGTCGCGGCAACAGTTGCAGCACCACACACACCGCACAAATAGAGGGGCCAGGGGGCGAGCCAACATGCATGCCCGTCCGAAGTGGATTGTCAGCTCACCACCATCATCAGCATCATCATCATGCACAAACCCCCACCTGAAGAATCCCCCCTCTGAGCGGCTGACGTCGCGAAAACAGACGCAGCACCGCACACACCACACACACACAGAGAGAGAGAGAGAGAGAGAGAGAGAGAGAGAGAGACCCGCACAAAGGAGAAGAGCCAACATACAAACACCCTGGGGACACACACCTGAAGAAGCCTCCCTCTGGGTGGCTCAGGTCACGTCGCAGGTAGTCGAGCACACCACGCGCGACGCGCGCAAACTTGAGGTCGCCACTGATTTGGAATGCCTGGAGGTAGACCTGTATGCCACAGCAGTGCACACGGTTAGGCAGTGGCTAGTCAGTGCAGGGATTGACTGATAAGCTGACGTGGGCGAGGACACAAATGCCGCTGGTCGCTGCCACACCACACGCCAGTGCTGCTGTCATCAACAAGAGGTGTTTAAATCCCTCTTTCTTCTGAACTCCCAACCCACACTACTCGCCCCGGCCAGCCCCAGTCCCACACCTGCAACAGCTGCGGCGCGCCGTTCAGCGTATTCTCAAGACAGCAGTGCGAAGGAATACCTATCCCTTATTGTAATAAGAGATACCTATCCCTTATTGTGATAGTAAACTATCACCTGAATCTGAATCAACCCCTTATAAACTCGGAATGACCCACCCTACCAGCCCCAGCCCCACACCTGCACCAGCTGCGGCGCGTCGTACAGCATCTTCTCAAAGTGTGGCACGTGCCAGTGCTCGTCCACACTGTAGCGGTGGAAGCCGCCTGTGCAAGGGGAGGCAGGGGCACAGGGGTTCAGAGGCGCAGAGAAGGCAGGAAAGGGGGGGCCAGGCAGGCGCGGTCAGGCACACACGCACCTCCGATGTTGCCATAAAGACCACCCGTGGCCATCATGTCCAGCACACAGTCGCCCCATTATTTGTGCATACAGAGATCATTTCAAGCATCCGCATGCGCACCTCCGATGTGGTCGTACACGCCCCCCGCCGCCATCTTGTCCAGCGACACCGTCGCCATCCACAGCGCCTTGTCAGCCTCAACCTCCTCGCCACGGGCCTGCATGGGTAGATAGGGGGTTCAGAAAGTACTCAGCAGGTGGGGGAGGGGAAGGGTGGGGTGACAGGATTGACACCGTCGCCATCCATAGCGCCTTGTCGGACTTAACCTCTTTGCCACGGGCCTGCATGGATTGATGGATTGGTAGGGGGGTCAGAAGGTGCTCAAAAGGTGCTCAGCAGGTGGGGGATGGGTGGGCGGAGGTGGGGCGGGGGGTAGTAGTAGGGGGTCACATAGTTGAATCGGATGTCCAGCGACACAGCCGCCACCCACAGCCGCCGCCGCCACCGACAGCGCCTCGTCAGCTTCAACCTCTTCCTCACAGGCCTGCATGGATTGGTAGGGGGGTCAGATCGTGCTAAGCAGGTGCTCAAAAGGTGTTGAGTAGGTGGGAGAGAGGGTGGGCAGGTGTGGGGCCGGATGTAGGGGTCAGGGTTGGTCGAGTAGAGTGTGCGACTCCGTCGCCATCCACATGCTTCGAAATCTCCCTCACGGACCTGCATGGACAGGTAGGGGGCTCAGCAGGTGATCGGAAGCTGCTCAGAAGGTGTCCAGCAGGTGGGGGTTGGGTGGGGTGGGTGTATGGAGGGGGGAGGGGTTCACACACAGGGTCACACACAGGGTCGAGTGGGCTTCCCAACGACACAGTCGCCATCTACACCCACCACCCACACACGCATCCACCCGCTGTGGAGCGGACTACAAGTACCTATCTGCTGTGGAGCGGACTTCAAGTACCTATCCGCTGTGGAGCGGACTACAAGCACCTATCCGCTGTGGAGCGGACTAAAAATACCAAAACTGGCACGCCCTTGGCCAGCGACAACGGGCTTGGTGCCGCACACAACCGCTGCAGGATTTGTCACGGCGGCCCATGCATTCTTGGCGATCGGCGGGACGCATGGTGGCCTAGACCCCATGCATGGTAGGCTGGCGCGCTGCGTGGCCTTGCGGGTTCTCCCAGTAGAGCCCCCCTAGACTTTTAGTCTAAGCCTTAACCCACGCCCCGGGGTCCTCCGGGCGCGTACATGTAAAAACTGTAAAAAAAAAAAACGAATCCACACATCCACACCCACACCCACACGTCCACACACCCACACCCACACGACCCAGTAATTTACTTTTTGGCTATATTCCGGCTGGGCATTGACAAACAGTCAACGGGAGGTCAATGGTCAACGCGGTCAAAGCAAAATTTGGCTGTGGAAGAATTAATCAAACAAATCACGAAAAGGAAATCACTGACACGACCCCACCTTGTGCCACGCGTACGCGTGCGTCAGCGCCTCGATCTCGCACGGGCGCGGGAACTTTGGCGCGCTTCCAAAGCCGCCCAGTCGCTGGTCAAACCTGCGGCAGGG
Source organism: Chlamydomonas sp. UWO 241 (assembly GCA_016618255.1). Classification (NCBI taxonomy): domain Eukaryota; kingdom Viridiplantae; phylum Chlorophyta; class Chlorophyceae; order Chlamydomonadales; family Chlamydomonadaceae; genus Chlamydomonas; species Chlamydomonas priscui. The sequence continues at coordinate 1,022,954 of VFSX01000006.1, read as the reverse complement.
GCCACACGGAGGAAGGGGACACCAAGACGAGGCGTGGATTGATTGTGAACAGTATGGGATCTGTCAAGCCTCTGAAACCGCTCAGCCCCTGGTAAAACCTGCGACAGACATGGACAGAGATGCCTCACATCAAGGAGGCACATCTACATGTGTGGCAAGGCGGGAGAAGACCTCCCCGGCCACTTCGCCCACTCAATACGCGGGAAGATGAGGGGACTGCTGTTCAAACCGTGGGCAGAGGAAAAGCCTGGTTTGATCACCGATAGGTGGCAGATGACGACTGCAGCCCCTCACTGGCAGCAACTAGGGTGGTGAGAATTCCCCCAGCGAAACCTGGCAACCGAGCAGTGCGCCTCTGCCTCACTCACGCAGATCAAACAGATGTGACAGCTGCGACGCAGCTGCTGCAACAGATGCGATGGATGGATACAATTCAAGCCCCTAGGGGTGGGCCCATGGGGTGGGCCACATGGTGGTCAGTAACTATTCAACCAAGCGCCACTCGCTCACCGCTTGCTCAGCGCCTCCTGGCACCCCAGCAGTGCAGCCTCGGCCACGTCGCCAGGGAGGACGCCGTCACCTACGGGAGTGCCGACAGAGCCCTGCAGAGAGAGAGTGTGAGAGTGTGTGAGATAGAGATAGAGAGAGAGAGTGAGTGAGTGAGTGAGATATTTAAAGAGAGAGAGAGAGAGAGTTACGAGAGAGAACTCTTAACGTCAGACCTAGATAGGCTGCTTCTGGTCAGCAAGCCCAGCCCTGCACACACACACACACACACACGCACATAAACGTCCAACAGAGTGTACAATCGACCACACACACACGCACACACACACACACACACACCTCGATGTGCTCCGCCAGTCTTCGCATCATGTCAGCACTCGCAGCAGACAGATTCTCTCGCTGCCTGATGCACACACACACACACACACACACACACACACACCTTGATGTGCTCCGCAAGCCGCCGCATCATGTCAGCACTCGCAGCAGACAGATCCTCTCGCTGCCTGATGCACACACACACACACACACACCTCGATGTGCTCCGCAGGCCGCCGCATCATGTCAGCACTCGCAGCAGACAGATCCTCTCGCTGCCTGATGCACACACACACACACACACAAACACAACCCCCCCCCTCCCACACACACACCTCGATGTGCTCCGCCAGCCTTCGCATCATGTCAGCACTGGCAGCAGACAGCTCCTCTCGCTGAGAGCCCCACAGCGTCGCGATGCGAGTGAGCACGTTGCGGAACGAGGGGACCGCGAGCTGGCCGCCCTGTGTGTGGGGGGGGGGGGGGGTTTTGTGTGTGGGGGGGGGAGGGGATGCATGCGGCTGCCTGCCTGTTTAGGTACATACGGTAGGCACATATGTACATGTGGGACGGGGTACAAAGCTCAGCAGAGCAAACGTCTACCACAGGTTAGGCCATAGGTTACTCATACCGCTTATCTGGTAGTTATATATACATACAACGTCATGTCAGCTTCCTCTCAAGAGCCCGTTGTGCATGTCCCTCGGGGGGTGGCCCCGCCACCTCAGCGGTCAAGTAGATTGGCAAGCGCCACTTGACCCTTTGTCCCCTGGAAGCATTAAAGAGGATACATTCTGGAGGCTTCGCGAACATAATAACTATATTTTTTGCTCCAGGACTGCGCGTTGGCAGGTATTCGGTTGGTCGCTGCCGCCCCTCGCAAGTGTCTGTTAGGACCGGCACTGGGCTTGGGTCTAGGCAGTGATACAGTAACAGTAACACGGGGTTTCCAGCTAAGCAGGCTACTCTTCTACTAGAAACACCCGCCGATACTCCAGCACACTTGAGTACTAGAGTACCGCCGGCTCCCGGCCGATAGACTACCGCTCCCGCCGGCTAGACTACCCCAAACAGCGGTCTCTGGGAGACATGTCTGGCAAGGAGCATATAGGAGAGGACCTTCCTCAGGGTCACAGTAGTGGCCTTGTGGCCAGTCAAGCCGGCAGAGGCGACTGGCGCTGACTGGAACGGTCCCCGCCTGGCAGTGCATGGCTGTCCAGCTCTCGTTTGCATGGGGCTCAGCCGGCGCCCCATGCCTCATGCATGGCCAGGTCCCACCCTCCAGGGGGGCATGGACGACGGAGTTGTCATGGAGGCTGCCTGAAGACCTTCCAACGCCAGTCACCGGCAGACGAGCGCCCCGAGGATAAGCGCGGTGACGAACGCTGCGATTGGTGAAGCGGATTTACTCTGTGTTGCCTCGGCGGTCACCACCGCTGAAGCCGTGATGGTAGCCCGCCTCCACGGGCAGCCATCTTGACCAATGTCCAGCATGCATTGACGGGCGCCAGCTCCTCCGCTCGTCGATCAACTCGTCGAGATCGGTGCCGCATGGCGTCCTGCATGGGGGGAGGATAAGGGCCGTTTCCCAGCACGGGCCGCGGCAGCGCCGCGGCTACTCGCCCAGCCCTGGCAGCTCCGGGCAAGCCGCTCTTGTAGTGTTCCACCAAGGGGCAGTCTAGCAGGAGCCGGACCAGTCGTATTTTACCACGCTCGTCAGCGGCACGGAGATCCTCGTCACCAGCAGCGCCGCATAGCTGGGTCCAGCGCTCGGCGACGAGAACGCGCCTCCGTTAATCGAGCCCCAGGCAGTGATACTTAGACTATAAGGAGATGACTTGTAGGAGATGTCTTTGCTTGAAATCTGATGTTACTGAATTCATGCAATCATGCCCGCCGCCCTCCACCCCACCCCACCACCACCACCACCACCACCACCACCGGCCGCGGCGGTCGGCCCGTGTCCGTGCTTCCCCGTGCCACACACCCTGCGGCCCTCTATTCCCCCCTACGCGCCCCCTTCCCACACACACACATCCGCCCCCCACACCTGCACAATGTCCTCTCGCGGGTAGTAGCTCCCCCCGTAGATTGGCTCGAGGTCGGGAGTGAGGAAGACAGACATGGGCCAGCCGCCGCGGCCGGTGGTGGCCTGTGTGGGTGTGTGGGTGTGGGCGGGGGAGCTGTGTGGGTGTGGTTTGCGGGTGTGCGAGATGTATGTGGGGGGGGGTGTACAGGAGGTCAGGAGTCAGGAAGACGGACATGGGCCAGCCGCAGCGGCCTGTGTGGTGTGGATGCCACAGCATGAAGGCGGTGTGGAGTCTCGCGCCAAGACCCAACGACACAAGTGCTGTCTATTGCCGGCCACTTCCGTCCCAACCCGCCTTCAATCGGCACTCTCCCGCGGGCGTCACGGGAGGGCTGGGCACACCACCCCTGCAAGTGCCAGATGAGTGGCTGGCTGCGCTCAAAACCTGGCTGACACCTGGCCAAGCAGCCCCCTGCCCCACCTGCACATCCGATAAACACACACCCGCACCCAACACACACACACGCACACATAACCACACGCGCACACACACACACACGCACACGCACACACACACACACACACACACCTGCACGTACGACATGTACACGCGGTCCACGTCCGGGCGCTCCTCTCGGTCCACCTGCGTACGCGTGTGTGCATGCAGCAGCAGATCAGCATCAGCATTAGCATCAACCTCAGCCTCAGCCTCAGCCTTAGCCTCAGCATCAGCACCAGCACCAGCACCAGCATCAGCATCAGCATCAGCATCAGTAGCAGCAGCAGCAGCAGGAGATCAGCAGATCAGCACATCATCAGATCAGTAGCAGCAGCTGCCCAGAATGTGTCCGAGCACATCACCAACCAGCGCTCACAGTGGTAGCGCGTGCCAAGGGGGGGGTGGGGTGGGGGGTGGGGGGGCTGTGACTGCGCAAGCTGAGCCGCATCAAGCCCCTCAGTCGCCTTGATGTTGATGAGCGCCACATCGATCGGCTTCGCTGCGTCCTTGCTCACACGCACACACACACACACACACACACATTTACACACACATGCGCATGCACAACCACACACACACGCGCACACACACACACACACACACATGCACACACTGGAACGCTACCGCCAACCGCCTTGTTGTTGATGAACGATTCGTCATGAGCTTCGCTGTGTTCTCACTCACTCACACGCACGCACACACACACACACACATGCACACGCATGTCTACGCGCGCACACATACGCACACACACGCTACCGCCACCCGCCTTGATGTTGATGAACGATGTGTTCGTGAGCTTTGCTGTGTTCTCACTCACTCACACGCACACATACACACACACACACGCGAGCATGCACACACACGCACGCACACACACACACACACACATACACACACATTCCATTCCATTCCATTCCAGATCGTTACAAAGGTAACTGCGATATCGTTCCAGAGGTCGGCGAAAGGGCGTCTGTCAATAGCGGGAGACCACTCGTCGCTATGAGGGGATATAATGCCACTCTGCTGCGGGGGGGCTGCCTCTGAGGCACTGCATCTAAGTACGCTGTGTTGTACGCTGACTAAACTGACTGTGATCACTCTCACTCTCTCTGAGGCTGTGTGGTGGTCGCAACCTCTATCCCGCCTTAATCAGATCGCCGCATATGGACTCTCACAGCTGTGGAAATCTTGCTAGGGTGAGCCATCCGGGTGGGACTCGGTTGTCGAGGATGCGCGTGAGCTCTGGGTACGCGGCGTACTTGGCTCGCTCTCGTTTGAACTGGTCAAAGCGATTCTTGACGGCGTCTCGAAACGGTTGGGATGTGAAAATGTCACCTGCATTTTGCCGGTACGACGTGAAGGCCCCTCCCGCGTGGAGGCCATCCGCGTCCGGTCGACGGCACATGAAAAGTGCGGCGGTGGCTGGGAAGATGAGGTGTGGAGGGTGAAGGGGCTGGGGAGGGGGAGGGGAGGGGAAGATGGCGGGGCTGGGGTGAGGAGGGTGGAGGGGCTGAGGAGATGGAGAGGGGGGGAGGTGGCAAATGAGGGGACCGATGAACGCAGCTCGGTGTTTGTTGATGGTGTCGATGATGGGCGCTGTGGGTAGGTCCTTGGCGTGCATCTCGATGGTGGAGGTGTGAGGGGAGGAAGGGGAAAGGTTGTGGGGGATCCGCTTAAGGCAGCGTAGGAATCGGTTGTGAGTAAGCTCGAGGCGGTGGATGTGGGCTTTGTTCAGTGTCCATGCTTGGCATCCATAAAGGAGTGCGGAAACAACATAGGCATTGTACAGACGGATCTTAGTAGAGTCAGAGATGACTTCAGGGGGGGCGTCCCAGAACCGTAGGGTAAGGCGTTTGTAGGCAAACCAGGCAGAGCCAATGCGGCGTGAGATCTCGGCATCGAGTATCCCGGCGTCTGAGTGGGAGACAGGGTGTGCATCGGAGGGGGAGGGGGCTGCGGGTGTGGAATAAATACTGCCGAGGTATTTGAACTTGTCTGTGGGGTGGACGAGGTGGGGGTTAGAGGAGGAAGTGGAAGGGATGGAGATCGGTGCTGGGGTGTCGGTGTGGGCAGACGGGTGACCCAGGGTTTGGTGCACGGTCTTGGCGTAGTTGATCTCGAGTGCGAGGTCGGAGCAGATCTGGTCGAGGCGGGCGAAATGTCTTTGAGGGCATCGATGTCGAGTGCCATCAGAGCTATGTCGTCCGCGTAGAGGAGGAGGGGGAGTAAGGTAGAGTCGAAACCGTGGCGTGGGAGGGGTGTGTGGAGAGTGCCGTTCACCACGTAGCCGATGTGGATGCCTGCGTTGGGGAGCTGGGCTATCAGGGATCGGATGACGGTGTCGATGAAGATGTTGAAGAGGAGGGGGGAGAGGGGGCAGCCTTGCTTGACTCCAGCTTCGAGGGGAAAGGAGGCAGAGTAGGCGCCGCTTACACGGACTCTGGCGGTGGCACCAGAGTAGAGGCTCTCGAGGCGGGAGAGGAGGTCGGGGTGTACGCCTCGACGGAGGAGGGTGTGCCAGAGGGCGGTGTGGTTGACTCGGTCAAAAGCCTTGGAGAGGTCGACGTAAGCCACGTGAAGAGGGGCTTGGGCGCGGTGAGACTCCTCTTGGAGGCGGCGTAGGGTAAAGATGGGGGCGGTGGTGCCTCGGCCGGGCCGGAAGCCGAATTGGTAGGTGGAGAGGTAGTCATCCAGGTGTCGTCCGAGGCGGGTGAGGAGGACGTGGGTGTAGACTTTGCCCGGGACGGGAAGGAGGGAGATGCCGCGGTAGGATTTGACGGCTGTGGTCGGGCCGGATGATGCGCCCTTGTAGAGGGGGCAGATGTCCGCCTGCTTCCACGCGGTAGGGATGGTTCTGGTGTTCCAACACGAGATGATGAGACGGTGGAGGGCTCCGGTGACAATGTCGCCGCCGTGCTTGATGAGCGGGGCGGTGATGTTGTCGTAACCGGGGGCGGAGTTTTTGAGGGTTTTGATCGCGGTCTCCACCTCGCCCCGTGAGGGTGGAGGCATCAACGGCGGGGGAGGAGGGGAGGGGGCATGGGCCAGGTGTGAGTCCAGCGTGGCAAGGCATACGGTTGAGGTGAGGTCGTGGAGTTGTTTGAAGTGTTCTCCAAACGCGTCGGCCACGGCTTGAACGCCGAAGCACAAGTGGTCGCCAGAGCGGATGGCGGGGGCGGAGGCGGCGTGGGGGCGGTCGACGAGGCGGGACACTGTGCGGTGGGCGGTGTGGGGTTTGTTGTTGTCGAAATCGTTCTGCACGTGCTTGGCGGCGGCGCTCCAGTGGGAGTCGGAGTCGTCACGGATGGAGGATTTGAGGTCGGACTCCAGGTGCTTGGACTGCTCCCGGGGGGCGCCCTCAGCGCGGGCAGCTTGCAGTTTTCTGGCGATCTCGAGCGAACGGTCAGAGAGGGTGATGTCGATGGGGACCTCGGGTGGGCGGGGGCCTAGGACCTCGCTGGCCGCGGCGTGAATGGATACGATGAAGTGGGCCAGTTGTTGGTCGAGGGTGAGGGGAAGGGGTGCGGGAGGGGGGATGGCGAGGGCGTCCGTGGCAGCCGCTGCGTACCTCAGTCGCGTGTCGGGGTCGCGGAGAAGGTCTGTGAAGTAGCGGGGGGTCGGAGCGGGGCGTGGGTGGTGGGCGCGCGTGTGGGTCCATGTTTTGGAGAAACGGAGCCGGATGAGGGTGGTGACGAGGGCGTGGTCAGGTTTGACGACGGTGAGGAGTGGTCTGGTCAGGGGGCATCGCGCGCGGACGTCTCATACTGCACTGCACTACACTGCACTGCACTCGCACCGCACTGCACTGCACTGCACTCACTGCACTGCACTGCACTGCACTCACTGCACTCGTACTGCACTGCACTGCACTGCACTACACACACACACACGTACATACACGCATGCCCACGCGCGCACGCATACACACACTGGCACGCTACCGCCACCCGCCTTGATGTCGATGAACGACGTGTTCATGAGCTTCGCTGTGTTCTCACTCACTCACACGCACGCATACACACACACACACACACACACACACACACACACACACACATACACACACACACACGCAAGCACACGCGCACACACACACACACGCCACCGCCACCCGCCTTGATGTTGATGAACGACGTATTCATGAGCTTGCTGTGTTCTTACTCACCCACACACACACCCACACACGCACACACACACGCGTGCAAACACCCACACACACACCCACACACACATATATAGAGAGAGATATCGTTACAGATAACTCTGCACGGCAGACCTAGATAGGCTGTTTCTGGTCATCATTGAGGAGATTCCATTTGGAGGCGGGTGACCAACCGTGCGCCAACAAGAGGGTGAATAACCTCATTCAAAAGCAGTGGGGGAAAGGGGCAAATGCGGGTCACTGACGGCTGTGTTCGTCACTCCGCTTCGACTGAGTTTAAACTAGGTCTCGGCAGATTGACCTCCACAGTTGAGGAAATCTCGCGAAGAGGATCCACTCGGGTGTGACTCGCTTGGACAAGAAGTCCATGAACTCGGGGTGCTTGGAGATGTCGCGTTTGAAGTTGGAAAAGTGGGTGTTTGCGGAGGAACGAAACTTGACGGAGTGGGCGAAAAAGTCGCCGGCGCTGAGCCGGTAGGATGTGATGGCGCCGCCGGCATAGAGCGAAGTCATGTCCGGTCGGCGGTACGCGAAAAGGGCGGCAGTGGGGGGGTATATGATGTCGGGAGGGAGTGGGGGGGGAGAAGGGACGGGCGGGTGTGTGGAGATGTAGGGGCGGGGCGACGGGGGAGGTGGGAGGCGGCGGATGAGGGAGCCGATGAACGTAGCACGGTGCTTGTTGATCGTGTCGATGATGGGGAACGTACAAGGGGGGAGGCATGCATCGTCGTGGTGGAGGTGTGTTCTGTGGTGTGAGGAGGGATGCCCTTGATGAGGCGGAGGAAGCGGTTGTGGGTTACTCCAAGTCGGTGGATGTGGGCTTTGTTCAACGTCCATGTCTGGCAGCCATACAGTAGGGCAGAGATCACAAAGGCGTTGTAGAGGTGGATCTTGGTAGCGGGAGAGATTGAGTTGGAGTTCCAGAACCGGGGAGTGAGACGGTTGAAGGCGTACCAGGCACTTCCGATCCGGCGTGAGATCTCTGAGTCGAGGATGTCGGAATCAGACGTGTTGGGAGCGTCATCAGAAGGGGCGGCGGGGGAGGACAGAATACTTCCCAGGTATTTGAACTTGGAGGTGGAGTGGACCAGGTGGGGGGTAGATGAGGAGTTGGAGGGGATGGTGATAGGGGCGGAGGGGACGGTGTGGGCAGAAGGGTGGCCGAGGGATTGTGCCACGGTTTTGTCGTAGTTGATCGCAAGGGCCAGGTCTGAACAGATGCGGTCGAGGAGGGTGAGCATGGTGCGGAGGTCTTCCTCGGAGGGGGCGAGCAGGGCAATGTCGTCGGCGTAGAGAAGGAGGGGGAGTATGGTGGTCAAAAAGTCCTTGCGGGACTCAGGGGTGTACAGTTTTCCGTCGATCATGTAGCCAATTTGAATGCCAGCGTTGGGGAGCTGGGCAATCAGGGACCGGACAACTGTGTCGATGTAGACATTGAAGAGGAGGGGAGAGAGGGGGCAGCCTTGCTTGACGCCAGCTTTGAGAGGGAAAGAGGCGACACACACACACACACACACACACACACACACACATGCACACACATGCACACGCGCGTACACACACACGCACTCACACGCCACCGCCACCCGCCTTGATGTTGATGAGCGACGCGATAATGAGCTTCGCTGTGTTCTAACTCACCCACACGCATGCACACGCGCGCACACACACACACGCATACACACGCACACACACACACACGCGCACACACACGCCAACGCCACCCGCCTTGATGTTGATGAACGACGCGTTCATGAGCTTGCTGTGTTCTTACTCACCCACACACCCACACACGCACACGCACACACACACACGCGCGCATGCACACGCGTGCAAACACCCGCACCCCCCCCCACACACACACACACATGCACACACATGCACACGCGCACACACACACACACACACGCGCGCTACTGCCACCCGCCTTGATGTTGATGAGCAACGCGATAATGAGCTTCGCTGTGTTCTAACTCACTCACACGCATGCACACGCGCGCACACACACACACGCATACACACACGTACACACACACACACGCACACACACGCCAACGCCACCCGCCTTGATGTTGATGAACGACGCGTTCATGAGCTTTGCTGTTTCCTCGCACTCGAACGACTCGCGCTCCATCACATGGCACCAGTGGCAGGTGGCGTAGCCCACGGACAGGAAGATGGGCTGTGGGCAGGAATGCAGGGTTTGGGGACTGACTGAGTAACTGGTTTGCTGCCGCTGCGGTAGGGGACCTGGGGGTGCGCCCACGCTCGTAACATAGTTGGGGTTCCCCTACCACCAACAGCCAGCAAGCTCAGTAAGGTGCTCGGGCCATACGCGCCAAGCACGGTCTAATACGCCTTTTGAGGTGTCCCTGACTGTGACACCCATCATCATCACTGGGCTCAGGTGGCGGATGCATAGGGAGATGGTGTAGGGGGCCCCTAAGGGGAATGGAGGGTGTAGGTAATGGAGGGTGCGCAGGAGTGAAGGGTTTGGGGTAAGGGTGGGACTCGGTGATGTTGGGGGTGGGAGTAGCCGACGGACAGGAAGCTGGGCTGAAGCTGGGCTGAAGCAGGAATGCAGTTTCTGGGGCAAGGTTACATGCTTTGGGGTGGGGTGGCCGTGAGCCGACTGAAAGGACAGGACGATGGGCTGCGATGGGGAGGAAGGCACGACGGGGGGGGGGGGAAGGCGTGAGGGAGCGATCACCACGGGAATTCCCACTGGCTTCAGCAGCAGCAGCATTGCTGTAGTGAGAGTCGGAATGGGAACATCTTACAGAGCCAGCGTCGGGCCATGTCACAGCGGCAGCGGCAGCGGCAGCGGCAGCGGCAGCGGCAGCGGCAGCGGCAGAAGTAGCGGCAACACAACACGCGCGTGACACGTTGGCAGACTCTCTGAGAGACCCCTGAACCCTGTCAGCGCCCACACACACCTTCTGCTCGGCCCTCGCACGCTCCAGCGCCTCGGGGGTCCAGGGGTACCAGTCCACCTGCAGTGTGCAGGTATGTGCGATCGGGTGCGTGATGGGGGTGCGCGTGCATGCCATGCAAGCATGCGTGTGAGCTGGCATGCATGCATGCAAGAACCGACCGGGTTGTGTGCATGCTGCAGCAGGTACGGGGAGTTGGACTTGGCCAGCCTGTTGGTGTGTGCTGCGTCGCCGGGATTGGCTGCGCCCGATGACACATTCCGCCTCTGGCTCTGGCTCTGGCGACCCACGTCACCCACGCCCGACGACCTCGTGGCCCGCCTACAGCAGACAGAGCTCAGTCGCAGCGCCATGGGCAGGTAAATGGGAGTGGAGGATGTGTTGTGCGATGGCGCTCTTGTGTGGCATAAAGTGTGATTTAACCACAGATCGATCAATGATCGCCAAGTCCCGGGTGTGATGTCGTGTGCACTGCGTTGTGTTTCTTCCACTGCCGCCTCCTCTAGTGCCAGGCACCTCATCGGTTGGCGTGGTCCAGGAGTGGAGTTCAGGGCGCAGCGCAGGATGGCAGCAGCAGCAGCGCAGCCCGCCAGGGGAGAGCTGACACAGGTGGAGAGGGCTATCAACGTGGTCAGCAAGCAGTGAGTGGCATGATGGCTTGCATGGTTGCAAGGGGCCGGACGCTGCGCACCACCGGCGCATGCACCACCATGCACCACCATGCATGCACAGTATGCATGCTCACTGTCAGAAGTCTACCACCTCCCTGCCACCCTCCCTCCCCAGGCATGCCCACATGCACACACACTCACCCTATGAGCGACTGCCCCCCCCCCCCACACACACACCACACCACACCACACACACCCACACACCCACACGGAAAACAAGGTTTGAGCTCTACAACACGCGGCAGCTCGACCCGTTCATGGACCTGATGGCCGACGACGTGCACGTGAGCGACGGGGAGACTGGGACGGTCATCGCAACGAGCAAGGAGCAGCTGAGGCCGCGGTGGGTACTGGTGGGGGGTCAAGCCGTCTGGACAGGGTGGGACATGATGGGTCTGGCCGGTCGTGGCTCCAGCCTGACGGGAGGGGTCGCGTCGTCTGGCCGCACCCTTACCGCCACCTGCTCTTTCTCCTCTCCCTATCACCCCCGCCCCCTACACGCACACACACACACACACACATGCACGCACACACACACACAAACAGGTATGTCGAGCGCTTTTCCAAGTCGCCAGTTCACGCAGAGCTGCTTGGGCGGCTGTGCCTCGGAAGTACTATTATCGACCGCGAGGCAAGTGCCGCCGCGCAGGGGTGCCACACTGAGCTGTCGCCCCTCCCCTCTCCCCTGATCGCACACCCCCAACCACTACCACAACCAAACGTCGCTCCCCTCCCCCCTTCCCAGATCATCACCGGGCTGCCCGACGGTGGCGAGGCCGACTGCATGGCAACATACGTTGTCAACAGCCAAGACAAGATCGCAAAGATTACATTTGTCTGGCGACCGCGCACGCAAGGCACCAAGATGTGAACGGGAGGGGTTGAGTTGGGCGGGACACTGGTCCGTCTATATTCACTGTGGTGTGGTAGGTGGGTGGCCTCGGCCCAAGTTGTTGTCTTGTGGCTACTGCCGCGCAATCGCCATGCCTAGCACGGTTGATGAGCTGCGGCACGTGCGCCAGCAGTGCCAGCTCACGGATGATGCGCCACCACAGGGCTGTTGCACCGTACATGATGCACCCTACACGGAAGCGGGGCTAGTAGCACAACCGCCGCAGCACTCTACTCAGCGACCACACCGCACCCGCCACCGCACGCGTGTGGCGCCACCTCCCCTTCAAAAACACCCCCAGAGGGAATGCCATCTAGCAAACAGGTGCAGGCACCCGCTCGCCGTCAACGACGAGGCGTACAGGCACCAAGCGCGCACCACGCTCGATCAGCAGGCGAATGCACGGGTGACGTCCGGCTGGTCGACGTCAAACAGGTCGTTCGACTGCTCCCCCAGGGACAACACCTCCATGACCCTGGTTAAGGGTATAGGGTTAACATGTGGCATGGAGTGGCATGGCCCACCACCGCTGCACCAACAACTGTGGTGTGGCGGGGACAACCGTCCGCGTGCCTGTGCCCTTTCAGAAGACGCAGACGCCGCGCTGTACATACTGCGTTGGGGCGTCCGCCTCGAGGGCTCCAGGCTCGTGGCTTTGTCGCTCTCCGCTTTGGTGCCTGCGCAGGTTGTGCAAGACACTTGCTGTGTGAACAGCTGGTGCGGCCCACGCACATGGGTTGGAGATCGATCGGACAACGCAACACACGCGGCGGCGTGCGTGATACCGCTCGCAAAGTGTGGAGTGTGACTCGCCCATGTGCAGAGAAGCCTCCACGCATTCCTCCCTGTTTATTCTCTAATGTCGCACCCCTGCGCCAGCCTACTGGGCGGTCTGCTCAGCAGCAGTAACACGTTGATACAGGGAAGGGAGCAGGGCAGGGAGCATGGACAGGCACTCCAGCAGCTGTCGTCAGCTGTGCAGGAGCTGCATGCGCTCGTGGTGGTTCCTGGGCGCGGCGGTGACCAGCTGATGCTGACGGCCGAGGACTGCACGCAGATATGGGGGCTGTGCTCGTCGCTGTGGGTAAGTGCGGCACGCCCATCCCTGCGCCTGTGTGCCATGCATGCGCCATGCATGGCTTGGCCTGTCGTGGCATGCGTTCTTGCATGACCTTCCAAGGTGCTGTGCTGGTTGCTCCAGACAGACCTGTCACGACCCATCATGCTTTGCGCACGCCCAACGACAGTTGCCAGCCTCGAGCACTCTCGTAATCCTCTCGACTGCCTGCCGACTGTGCAGCGTGTGTGCTTGCCTGCCTGCCTTCCGCCCGCGCGACAACGATCCCCACCTGCGCCCACAGGACCGCGTTGATGGAGATGCCAGCTCGGACGATGTGCGCCCAGTCGCTGACGCGCTTTTTGATCTGGTCCAAGAGAGCGGGAAACTTGCGGCGTGCGGCCACGCCTTCCTGGCCGATGTGGCAGGAGGGCTGCTGCGGCAGGGCAGGTCACGCCTGCACCGCGACAACGACATGGCAGAGTGGTTCATATCCAAGGCACGGCAAGTGCACGCATGCTCTGATGGCGGGAGCAGCGGCGAGCCTGGCAACCACCTTCACGCCGACATCCTGCCCGACATCCTGCTCTCCTCGATGCAGCTCGCGCTCATCAACAAACAGCAGGTGTGCGTGTGTGTGCGTGTGTGTGTGTGTGTGTGTGTGTGTGTGTGTGTGTGTGTGTGACGCGCCATTCTGTGCCGCGCTGCCTTTGTAAGCGCATGGCAGCTCCGTCCTGCCCGCCCAACTCCCCCTCCCCCCCCTCTCCTCACGCAGGCTCTGCTTGCCAACCTTGTCAACCAGCTCAAGATGCTGATCAAGGCACCTGCAACGCAGCTGGCGGTGGGCACCAAGGTGGTGCAGGGCGTGGCTGGCCTGGCGCTGGAGGTGGTCCTATCACCGAGCCGCACATCAGAGTCCACCCGCCTGCTGCAAACGGCGTACGACCTGGTGTGCGAGCACGTGGCCAGGGTGGAGAGCAGCGGTGGCGGCGATGGTGGTGGCATCAGCGATCTGGAACAGCTTGCTGACTCGCGGCTCCAGCTGCTGCGCATGCTGCTCTCGTGCCACCTTGAGGCCGGCGCCTACGCACCAGCCGCCGCGCTAGCTGCATCGCACCTGTTCCCCTGTGTTCCGGCGCACAGGGCTGCTGAGCTGGACGCCGGCACTGATGGTGGCGCCGCTGCCATTGCCGCCCCTGTTGTGGCATCAGCACGCAGGCAGTGGGACGTGTGGCTGATGTGGCTCAAGGCAAAAATTGGCCTGGGGCAGGCCCACGCGGTGGTCAGGGACATTCAGGCCGCACTGCCGCTTGGAGTGGAGCTGAGCGTCGCGTCGCTCGCCATCACGTGTGCCCTTGAGGCGGGAGCAGAGAAGCTTGATGAGGATGGCCTGGAGGGCGTGTCGACGGTCGTGAGGCAGTGCGCTGTTCAGCACGGGCAGCGCGCATCCGCAGTCATTCTGTCGGTCATCCAGGCGCTGCTGGGCGCAAGCGACATCACGCACTGTGGCAGCAGCTTTGACGCAGCAGCGCTGCAGCTTCTGGCGGATGCAGACGTGCAGGAGGCCGTGACCCTCGCGCATGCCAGCCCAAAGTGCCACGCGATGCTGCACACCACTGGCTCGGGCCACTACCAGTGCGGCCGGTTTGATGCAGCACGTCGCATGTTTGTCGCGGCCGTGCACTTTGCCGCTCGCGGGCGCCTGCCTGGTGCCTACCGCTTGGTCACCGCGTGCTCGCACAAGCTGGGCCTGTTTGACGCAGCGCTCGGGTACCTCGACCACGCAGAGAGCCTGGAGCCGGGTTCGGCCTCGTGCGTGCTGCTGCGCCTGCGAGTGCTGCTGAGCCGGGGCGACGGAGAGGCGGCGCTGCTGACGCAGCTGCGTGCGCTGACCGCCTGCAACGACTTCCACTTCTCGCACCTTCAGGTGAGCGCAAGTGGGGCATGCACTCACTGCCGCACAGCCAACGTGTGCCGCTCTGATCACGCGTTGCTGCATGCAATTGCCCTCCTGCAACCCCTGCTCTCCCCGTCACGCTCTCTGACAACTCTGCCACTCCCACCCACCACGACCACAACAGGCTGTGCTGTCAGAGGCGATGACCACGAGTGAGACGCCCGGCCAGGCGGCCCTGCTGCTCGCCTGCCACGCCACCGCGGCGCTCAAGGCTATGTACATCGACGAGCGCGGCCACTCGTCGCCCGGCGCCAACGCGTCTGTGCTGGGGCGGCTGTGTCCCGTGTTGCTGGCGCAGGCGTGGCTGCAGGCGTGGATGCGTGCGGGGGTGAACGCTCCGGGGCCGGCGGCTTTGCGCGATTGGCTACGCGCCGCGGTCAAGGAGCTGTCGTGGCTCAGTGAGGAACTGGGCACCCACGCCGCACCGGCGGCAATGGACGGCGTCGTGTGGGCCGTGCAAACCGCGATGCAGCTGTGCTGCGAAGCGGCTGATGCGCACCTTTGGCCAGAGGCGCACCAAGCGGCCTCGGCGTGCGCCGCCCTATGCGATGTGGCACTCGCCTGGGGTGGTGCCAGCCCAGCAGCAGGCCCACCAACAGTACCCGCAGCCCCCCAGCAGCAGGCCTACCTGCTGCGCCTGTCCCTGACCGCTGCATGCACGTCAGCTGCCACGCTGCTCAACCTGTACCCATCCCTGTCATGCGGCGACAGCGCCCTGCCAGCCACCACCGCCGCGCGCCTGCCGCGCTGCTCTGCTGCTGGCGCCCCAGGCCTGGGCGGCACCACCGGCACTGGCGCGCAGGCAGCGCAACTTGAGTCAGTGCTGCTCGGGGCAGAGGCGCAGCTGCAGCGCTGCCGCAGGCTGCTTGCACAGGTTGCCGCAGCAGCAGGGCATGGCGCGGGTGCGCCTGCCACAACTCCTGATGCCGCTGCCCCTGCCGCTGCCTGCAACGACCCAGTTGTGCAAGAGGTGTGCGCCCTGGAGTTTCGCCTCGCGACATTCCGCCGCAGCGAGGGTGCGCAGACGAGGGCGTTGCAGGCGCTGCTCGCGTGCCCGCATGTCAGCGGTGCAGACCTGGGGCCGCTCGCTGAGCTGTGCATGCAGGCGCCATGGCGGACCGTGCGCGTGGCATGTGGCGTGCTCAGCCACGCACTGCGCGTCGCTCTGCAGAGCCCACAGCCAGACTACGTTACTGCGTCCAAGGCCATCAGGGTGCTGTACAAGCTCAACTCGAGCCACGCGGTCAAGCTGCGCGTGTGCGAGCGCGCTGTCGCGGCCGTGGCGGCCGCTGGCGACACTGGCTCCGGCTATCCGCCCGACGAACTCTGCTGGCTGTGGGCCTCGGCGCTCAACGATGTTGCAACGGCTCGAGCGCCCACGCACGCACGCACAGAGGGCGACGGTATTGGGGACATGGGAGAGGAGCAGCAGGAGGGCAGCGGCGGCGTTGCTGACCAGTACGCAGAGGTTGCCGCGGCGCTGCTGCAGGCGCTCAAGCTTGAGCGCTGCGTGCCACCAGCCGGTTACGACCCCGCGGGCGGAGCGGCTCCTCACCCCAGTGCTTTGGTGTCAAGGGAGGTGCTGATGGCGGCGCTCGCTGCAAGCGGTGCGCGCGGCAAGGGGAGGCGTGCGGAGGGTGGTGGTGGTGGGCAGCCGCCAGATGTCGGCAGCGCTCCGCCGCCGTCGCCGACGCAGCAGCACGCCAGCACCGACTGTGTTGAGGCCACGCAGCTGGGCTCTGCCAGCCCGACTGTGGGGGCACCCATCGGCAGCGGGGGCGCGTCGTGCGGGGATTGCGCTGCGCCACCGCTCCACCCTAACGCGTCGCTGCTCCCTGCAGCTTCTGGCGTGGCGGGCGTGGGTGCCGTCGCAAACGAGGCACAGCAGCAGCAGCAGGAGCAACAGCAGCAGCAGAAGGAGCAGGAGCAGCAGCAGGAGCAGCAGGAGCAGCAGGAGCAGCAGGAGCAGCAGCAGGAGCAGCAGCAGGAGCAGGAGCAGCAGCAGCAGCAGGAGCAGCAGGAGCAGCAGCAGGAGCAGGAGCAGCAACAGCAGCAGCAGGAGCAGCAGCAGGAGCAGCAGCAGCAGCAGCAGCAGGAGCAGGAGCAGAAGCAGGAGCAGGAGCAGGAGTAGGAGCAGCAGAAAGTGTGCGCACCACACGACGAGGACAAGCTGCCACTCAAGGACTCTTGCTGACAGGGCGGGGGGTAGCCAGGGCGTGCAGCGAGTGCACACGCATGCACGAGTCTACACCATGTGTGTGTTTGTGTGTGTGCACGTGTTTGTGCACGTGCGTGCTCATGCATTTTCTGAACATGCCAGCTTCACCAAGCGAGGGGGGCTTGGTGCTCATGGGGAAGTCCATCAGATGATCAGGGGTGGGGGGGACTTGTGACCAGGAGCAGGACATTTTTTTTGTGTAACATCAGACCTGTCAACCTGGCAGTGAACACCATGGGAAATCGGCAAAACGTGACTGTGGTGGGCATGCCGTGCTCCAATGTGCAGATCTGGCTCAGCCATCGTCTCGTGGCTGCTGCACACCCGCCACGCCCAGCATGAACTGCGTCAAAAGCGTCAGCAGCGCCAGGTCACAGATGACTCGCAAGAACACACGGCTGAGTCAAAGCCGTGCGCACCACGTACCAGCATCAGGCACACACTAGACACGGTCGCTGATGTTGACGCTCCGCCAGACAAGAAGAGCAAGATTCGGACGCACGGGGTAGCTGTCAAGTGGGGCTGCCAAAGCCGTGCAGGGGCGCAAGGCGCCGAATGCTGCAAACACCCAGCCGTAGCTCCACGGCGCCTGTGCTCCACCCAGCGGTAAGAACAGCTGTGAGGCACGAGGTTGACTTAAGCGATCCCACCATTGCACACACCAATCATTGAATGATACTGTACTGCACGCAGTGTACAACCACGTGGTGGGATGTGGCGTGGCGTGGCGTGATGTGGCAAGGGCTCTTACCACGGTGCCGACTGAGAGCTGCTGCCGGTGAAGGCTGCGCTGCCTGGTCTGGGGTGCAGCGCGCATACGTTTGTGCATCAGCGCGCCGTGCCGGCGACTGTGGTAGTTGAAAATAAGCCTGGCGGGCAACAGTGCACCCCTGCGTCCGCCGCAGCATCAGGCGGCAGGCGCAACAGCAGGCGCCCCTAGAACCACAAGCGGTGCCACTGAGGCTCCGCTGGCAGTGGTACCTCCTCACTTTTCCTGAGCTTGCATTCCTTTGCAACGGTGTTTGGGTCTTTTGACGGAGGAGGAGTTCCCGGAGTTGCGCGCCCTGGCACGTGTGGGCGGGTCGCTTTGCACACACGCGCACCTGCGGGCATCGCGAGGCCTCGACAGAGCTTCATTCAAGCAGAATTCTCAAAGACTAGGAGCTTCACATATATTGTTGTCTCTTGTGTTTGGGTTTCCATAACGTGCCTCGGCGCACGTTTTTGCATGCCGTTAGAACCCCGGGGTCTTAAGATCCGATCTCGAGTCGTCCCTTTGTGCTGTCTGCGGTCGTTTGCGATTAGAAGGCGATTGGAAAGAACTCGAAAGCTCTTGTCTCCAGCCTTTCTGCTACTCTCCACAACCGCTGAGAGACTCTCGACTGACTGCATTCTTCTGTAGCCTCCCACACTTCTGATCCATCAATCATCACGATGATTGCAAAAAAAACTCGTACTGCGCACGAGTCGGTGCCAATGGCGTTTGTCGAGGATGACTCGGATTGGATATGCGCGGCCCCAGTGCAGCAGCACGGTGTCGGATCCACTAAAAGAGGGCAGTCCGATACATCGGCGTTGACGCTCATGGCCAGCGAGCACCAGGCCGTTGAGAGCACCGAAAACGGCGTACCACCTGACGCCGAGCAGCGCAACGTTTCGCATCTGGATGTGGGGAGGGTTAACGCGGCATGGGCGCGGCTGCATGGCGTGGGCGAGTCCACGCATGAGGAGGGCAGAGACACCAGCAGGCAGGCGCGTGGTGGGAGCTCGCTGCGTGGTATGCACTCCAGCAGAGCCGATGTGACAGCAGGGGTGGTAGGTGGCCAGGAGGACGGCGACGCACCCAGCAGGCACGACCAGGCGCCAGCGCGACAGAGCATGCGGCTCAATGCCCAGGAGGGTCCAGGAAGCTTCAAGGTGTGTGTGTGGAGCTCATAGCGTAGAAAATTGATGTGTCGGCCTTATTTGGTGTGTGTGTGTGTGTGTGTGTGTGTGTCCACGCCCCTATCCCGCCCATTACCGCCTGCCCAACACAAACTTAGGGCTACCCTTTGAAGGTGACGCGGCGGCAGGGCACGGAGGCGCTGCTCTGGCCATGTTTGTGTTAGCACAAATCTTATGCTCGTTTTTTCTTGTGTGTTTGTGTGTTTGTGTTTGTGTGTGTTTGTGTTTGTGTTTGTGTTTGTGTTTGTGTTTGTGTTTGTGTTTGTGTGTTTGTGTTTGTGTTTGTGTTTGTGTTTGTGTTTGTGTTTGTGTGTTTGTGTTTGTGTTTGTGTGTGTTTGTGTTTGTGTGCGCCAGCTCAGTTGGCGCTTATGCTGAAAATCCTTGACAAAGTGTCCTCTAGCTTTGGCATGCAAATCAACGCCGCCAAGACAGAAGTGATGATTTTGCCAGCAGATTTTGTCGCGGATCTGCCCACGTTGCGCTGACTGGTGGTGAAGTGAAGACCGTCTCTGCATTTAAGTATCTAGGGAGTTGGATAACCCAGAGTGGTGGTGTGGAAAAGGAGATCGGTGTGCGTGTCGGTCGCGCGCTGGGCGTGTTTGCGTCTTTTGATAAGATTTGGGCCAGCAAGAAGATGCAAGTGCAGTCTAAGATGCGGGTTTACAACACTTTCGTGCTGCCCCACTTTCTGTACGGCTGCGAAACATGGGCCCCTACTAAACACAACTGACTCGATTGGAGGTTGCCCACTCTAACTGCCTTCGTCGCATTCTGGGTGTGCGCCTGGTCGACCGGCACAGATTAACTTATATTCGGCAGGCGTGCGACACTGAGCCAATTGAGAGCCTTGTGGCAAAGCGATCAATGCAGTGGCTAGGCCATGTGATGCGCATGCCGGCTTCTCGTCTTCCTCGTACGACTTTGACTGCACAATGGATGTGGCTTGGCAGCAAGGCCGGCCTCCAGCCTCCTCCAGACACTATTTTCTTTAAGCTACTGATTCAGCAGCTAGGCGAAACTAGTGGCACTCGTTCTGATTGGAAGACTTTTTCGGACACGGCGTTTGAGCGTGCTCAGGATAGGGTCGGGTGGAGAGCCGTGGTGTGCGGTCCGGCTGCCCCTCAGGCGCCGGCCCCTCCACCACGGCGGTCAAGTAGATTGGCAAGCGCCACTTGACCCCCTATCCCCTAGAAGCAGTTAGGACCTATTTTGGAGGCGTCGCACAATAGCTCTCCTTTTTGCTCTGGGACTACACGTTGGCAGGCAGCCGGCTGGTGGCTACCGCCCCTCACAAGTAATTGTTAGGGCCAGAACTGGACTTGGGAGTAGGCGGTGGTACTAGGACTAGAGGTAGTCTTTGCTGGAAAGCCGATGTAACTGTAACTGTTTGTGTGTGTGTTTGTGTGTGTGTTTGTGTGTGTGTGTGTGTGTGTGTGTGTGTGTGCATGAGCCTTGGTGCAGAGAGTGAGCTGCTGACGTGCCCCCCCTGCCTGCACACGCACAAGCACGCACAGGCATCCGCCATCTCCCTCGACACGTCTGACGATGAGCCAGATCCCTCAGCCGCCGCGGCGCGCGCGCTGCGGCAGGGCTCGATCGCGACACCTTGGCTGCCCCCAGTGCTGCCATCATCACTGGCCCTGCCACAGCAGCAGCAGCAGCAGCAGCAGCAGCCCAGTGGGACAGCAGGCGTGGTGAGTGGCCAGAAGGTTGGGCGTGCGGGCATGCACGGCCAGCCAGAGGCAACCAAGTTGTTCCGTGGCGTAGCGGCCAACATGCCCGAGAGCAGTGCATGGCAGGCGGCAGCTCCCAGCGCGCAGCAGCCCAGCACCACCCACAGGGCCGGCTCTGATGAGAGCGCACCTGGCTCCTCTGATGGTGGTCAGGCGCACACACAGCGTGCTCTCAAGCGCCGCGCTGCCGATGTCGCTGACGCTGCCGATGTCAACGCGCCAGTCAACAAGGGCAGGAGCCAGTCGCAGGGGCTGGTCGACGTGTGTGTGCCGCAGGCGGATGCGGACCGCATGTTCCGCGACAGCGGCCTGCAGCTTGAGGTGCAGCTGCGCTGCCGTCTCGATGGTGTGAGACTGCAGTCAGCTACCGCTACCAAGGTCACCGTCTTCTCCAGGCCAGACTCAGGCTCGGGGGCCACGACGCTGTTCAGCCTGGACAGCGGCCCACTGCTGGACCTCATTGAGAGCGACGCCAGCCGGGCGTGGTCGTTTGTGGGTGGGCGGGGCCACAGCTCACTGCCTACGCTCATCCTGGACCTGGCAGGGGACTTCTTGGACACTGGGCACAGCGAGCAGCTGACGGCAAAGACGAAGTCTGCGTTCCACGGCTTATCGTCGGACAAAAACAACTGGAAAGCGAGACGTGAGTTGATCGCCTTGGTGCGCTCTGCCACCCACCCACATCCACATCCACAACCACAACCACTTTGCCATGCCCGCACGCAGTGTGGGACAGCAGCATGCAGTGCAAAGTGTACCTGGGCACGTACGACACCGAGGCGGCAGCAGCGCGTGCGAATGACCGCGCATCGATCGTGTTCCACGGCGCAGAGGCGAAGACCAACGTGCGTGTGTGCGTGTGACTCACTGTGGTGTGGTCGCGTGTGCACATTGGGGAGTGGACACCAGTCACTGATGCATTCGAATGCGAGCAATGTGCCAACAAGGTACACCCATGCTGCTGCCCGCGTGTCCATCCCTCGGCGCTCCTTGCTGCTCACTCTCTCCCAAATCCGGAGTCCAGCCAACACACGTAAGCGCTACCTACTGCGCCCTGAATCCAAGTCCCCACACCCTCTCCCTGCAGTTCCCTTTGACCGACTACGACCAGGAGCTTCCCCAGCTGTGGAAGATGACGCGCGAGGACGTGGTGGCGCATGTGCTGCGCAACAGCAGCGGCTTCAGCCAAGGCGTGTCCAAATACCGTGGTAGGTGCATGCAGGCACAGGCAGCGTGCGGTACCGCAGCACAGCGCGTGGTAGTACTGCACCGCAGGCCAGCACACACAGGCCCTTGCCGGATATGCGCACCACTGCCACAGGTGTGGGCAAGGACGACAGGAGCGGCCGCAGGCGGTGGCATGTGCGCGTCAAGAGTGGCAGCGGCAGGTGCGCATCTGCCCTCGCGTGCACGGGCCATCCAACGTCAACACTAGCGACACTCCCATGCACGTTAAAACAAACGAGCTGCTGCTCCACTTCGCACCCCACACGCACACGCAAGGCCGCATGCCCACACGCACACACGCAAGGCCGCACGCGCTTTGTCCAACCCTGAAGCATTCGAAACCCTCATGGCCGGGGTGTTCAACGTGCGAACGTACGACGCCGACGAGGTCGCCGCGCGCGTGTACGACTTTGCGGTGCTGTCACTGCGTGGCATCGACACGCAAAATGTCACCAACTTTGACAAGGGCACATATCTTGATGCGGACGGCGCGCTGCTCACGGTGGAGGCTGCGCTGCCTGGCCTGGGGCGTGACAAGCTCAAGTTCGTGCGCAAAAAGCTCGCGGCTGTGGTGGGTGCAGGGTTTGTGGCAGACGGCATGCCCGGCAGCGGCACTGAGAGTGACAGTGGCCGCACGGGCCCCGCACGTCATGGCAACGCATATGCCGCCGCCGCGCAGGTGCCCGCACTCGGGAGCGGAGTTTGGCTCGTTGAGTTTGGCTCGCGTGCACCTCTGCTACCGCTGCCACCATCCCAGCCAAAGGCGCAGGTGCAGCAGCAGCTGGCACAGGACCTGCAGCCGCAGCAGACGCGACTGCTGCCTCCATCAGCGCAGGCAGAGGGACCTCCGCGCGACTACCGCGCAAGGTCCGCCGCGCTCGCTTACCTGCGCGATCTGAAGCTTGCACTCGACGAGGGTGCCCTGCCTCTGGACGCGTACCAGAAGGAGTACGGCCAGGTGATTGCTGAACTGGGCTTACAGTAGGCTCGGTTCCACAAGCAGCCTTGCCTTCCGCTCGCAGCTTCGCTTTAATCTGGGCGCCACTCTCCATCACAGCCGCCGCTGTGGGCCATCATCATCAGAGCTCCCCAGCAGACCAGCTTGTATCAATCGTGTTGCCGCTGCTGTGCAGTTGCTTGCATAAACATTCATGTCGCGCTGTTTTCGTTGTCTTTCCAATGCGCCAGAGGTGGGCCCACCCTGCTCCGCACTATCAACAAGTTGAGTTTTGTTCTGGCAGGTGTGGCCCCAGGGTGCACATTGAGCGTGCACATCATTGTTGTAACCCCAGGGTGCCGATTGGCTGTGGATCATGACCTGGATGCGTGCATGGCTGGATGCGTTGGTGATTGTTGCCTGAATTGATGGCTGGATGCGTGGACACGTGCACGGGCACACGCACCGGGGCCGGCATCTGCACGCGCCGCTGCGGCTTCAGGTGTGTGCACGTCGTCCGACTGGTCGGCAGACAGGCGTTGGAGCAGCAGGCGCATAGCATCCATATGGCCTTGCTGAGCAACCGTGAGGGCGGTCAAACCATTGGGTGTTTGTGCGTACACCAAAAACCAAACCCTCAACTCTGCAACTGAGTGTGCCCCGCTACAGGCTCCCACTACCTAAGTATGGTGAAACTTCACTTTTCGCTGATGCGTACGCACCCTAGCCGCTACAGGGGGGAAAGAGTGCGAGGGAGAGGGTGGCAAAGTGCAAAGGACGCGAGGCTGGCGGTGGCATGGCCGGGGGGCAGGTGGGAATGCGACTGACACAGACACAATGCGGACAGTGTTAACAACCAATGCTTCATCTCACAACCACACAACCTCGTGTGTGTCCCATGAATAAGGAATTTCGTTCCAACATTCAACCCCGCCCAGAGCAACTTCGGGGTGGGGAGTGCTGATTGTGGCCGCTCTAGCACGGCAGCAAAGTCGGGGGGAGGGGAGAGGGGACGCAGTGACTGTCGAGGAGGCGTGTGGCGCAGGGATGGAGGGGCACGCTGCTACAGCATGTCACCGATGACCGCGGTCGCCAGCGTGTGCTCGTGCTGGAACAGCGCCTCCGGCAGGGCGCCACGGTCGTGAGCTGCCATGAGCTCCCGGGCGCAGGTACTTGAGCGCGCCGATCGTCGCAAAGAAGTCGGGCGGCGGCAGGGCGGCAGCCTCCTAGCGCCAGCCTGGGGCAGGCTGGGCCACCAGCGGCGGCGGCGGCGGCGGCGGTGCCGCGTAGAGGAAGAAGAGGTCGGGGAACGCCTGGTTGGGCGGCGCGAGCTCTGTCCTCACTTTCTCGCGCACCTCCACGACCCTGCGGCTCACGTAGTTCTTCTCGTTGTAGTCCTCGTCGTCCGAGAGCCAGTGCAGCGCCTGCGCCACTGGCAGCAGCACTCCGGCCTCGTCATAGTAGCGGGACGTGGAGTAAATCTTGAGCCTGTGGTGGTCGTGGATGCCGCAGATGTAGAAGAAGTCCATGATCCAGTCGTAAGCGCATCCGGCGTCGACTTTGTTGTGAAGGGTGACCAGGTGCACATGCCTGGTGCACATGCGTGCGGGCGGTGTGTGAGTGTTGATTACGCCAGCAGGCAGTACTGAGGTCACGCGCGTTGCCAAGTTTATGTACACCGCGCGTCGCATGCATTCGTCGGCACCATCAAGGGGGTGCTGCTGGTACGCAGTTGCCGAAGGCGGAGGTGCCAGCCTCGTAGGAAAGGCTGCCGTCCTTGTGCCGGTGTGCGGAGGACTTGCGAACGCCTGCGAGCGACACAGGTTGAGTACAGGGTTAGAGAGAGCCCTTAATGTGCCACAGGGCAGTGGCGGTGCTTGCACGTACACATGCGCGTGTACGCGTGCGTGTGTGTTTGCGTGTGCATTCATCTGAGGCAGCTTGTGCCTGCCTGCCTGCCGTTCCAGTCGTACACTCAGTTCACGCACGCACGTGGATCCCTGCCATTCACCGTGGAGCCGCGGCCCGGCCGGAGCTTGCTCATGTCCGTGCTGCTCCGGACCCCCCTGCGCAGCGGCACGGGTAAAAACCTCGTCGAGATCCAAGACGTCGACAGAACGCCCAACAACGCCCCAGCCCCGCGACACCCTCTAGCTTTCACGTCCGCTGCCACTGACGGCATGCCGTGCTCACACGGCCTGGGGGCCGAGATATGAGGGCTCAAAGTTGGGGTAGGGGGGGGGGTAGGGGGGGGGGTCCAGAGCTTTCTTCGGGAAGTTCAGCACTTTCTTTCTAGTGGGCCGTTTGGGACGGGAAACCACCGATGGAACCGCCTTGATGAGAGGAGCACAAATCCACTCCAAGAAGTGACCCTGGGTTATAGGGTGGGGGGTAACACTCCCTCAACGCCCCAACTCCCCCGCGTGCTCCTTTCGGTGCACGTAGTGCCCACAAGCAATTTTAGCAACCTTCATGGATTGAGATGGGACCGACGCCATCTGAATCTCTTTGGAGAGCGCAGCAAAACACCTCAGGAGAGTCAACCCTGAATCTGCCTGGAAAGTGTGAACTGGAGGGTCCACACTCCTTGGTGCCCGCCGACTAAGCCATGGAATGGCTAGATTTTGGGGGTGTTTTTGGCCATCTGCCGGCGACTTAGACATTGCGATGGACAGCCCTCACTGAAGGGAAGCCATGCGCATTGGTCCCGGCTCCATGCATGGCGTACTTTGTGAGATGGGGGGGGGGGGGGGGGGTTCAATTTTTTTTGTACCATGTGTTCCAGTATTTTTTTTCCCCCCCCCCCCCCCCGTGGTCTAGGCGCTCCCGTTGTGTTACACCATTGACGACGAAGATGGATGGCGAATGTGCCGCAGCAGTGGGGGTGGCACGGTCGATACCAGGGTTCATTGCAAGAGAGAGGGGAAGAGAGAGAGATAGGGAGTAGAAAAATGAGGGGGCTCGTCATCTTCAAAGCGTCTGCACACTTTTTCACACTTTCCCCCACTTGCCGTGGACAACAATAATTTGCGGGTCACGGAGGAGATTGAGGCCGCGCTGCTGGGCAGCTGCTCCCTGCAGCGTCTGGCGTGGCGTGCGCAGCTGGCGCAGCAGCAGCAGCAGCAGCAGCAGCAGCAGCAGGTATGCGCTGGCATGCCACGTGGCACAGGCTGCCGCTCGAGGAATCATCTTGGCAGCGCGGGAACATAGGGTGTGGCACAATGGTCGTGATTGAATTGGCAGCGGACTCAAGAGACCCCGGGTGCTCATTATATAGAGCGTGCGGCGAGTGCCTACTTGCACGTGCCTGCTTCCGACACGCTGTGTGTGTGTGTGTGTGTGTGTGTATGTGTGCATGCATGCGTGCATTCATGTGGGGCGGGAGTAATGACCAGAATCAGGAGCCTCATGCTAGGTAGGACCAGAGCTGGCAACCTGACAGTGATTTGGATAGCATATGAAGTCGGCGACACGCGACTGTGAGGGTGCGGTTGCGAGCGGGCAGCCCAAGCTCAAGCTCAATTTCATCTGGCTTCCTCTGCACACTCGCCACACCCAGCATGGCCTTTTTAAGGGTCTGCGGGACGCGCGTCTGTATGAGACACTCTCAGATGATGCGCTTGAAGGCAGGCGGCTTGAGGCCAAAGCCGTGTGCGCCATACTTCAGCAGCAGGCGGACACACTCCCCGCGCATCTTCCAGCTGTTCGACGTCAAACACCTCGTTCGACCGCCCTTGCTGGCACAGCGCCTCCATCGCCTTGGTCTTGTGTGCCTGCTGGGCGTCACTGGGCTGTGGCTCCACTGCGACACGGCGCAGGAGCAGCGGGGGCGAGCAGGAACGCGTCATTGGAGAACTCTCGCTGACGACGGACTGACCAGCAGCATCGTGAGCGTGAGCGCGAGTGCAGAGTGGCCTGCAGTGCTGACAGCTGCTGGGGGAGGGATAGAGGGGGAGGGGGCAGTTGCGGTGCAGGGGGTGGGGGCCACAGCACGGCTCGCTCGTGTCGGCAGACGGGTGGTCAGTAGGCGCTTGTGGCGTCCGTGTGGCCTCTGGAAGCAGCCAGTGACCTGCCATTCCCGCGACCCGTAACTCAGACCTCCCTTTCCAGGAACCTCCCGTTACCTCACGTAACTCGGGCGTATGTGAGTGCAAGTACACGCAACGGCTGGTCGACCAAAGGTGGGGTCTGAAAACAACCAGCCTCTCCCCTCACCCTCCCTGGCCCTTCCAGAGGCTAAGTTTGGCCGATGCAAGGCTGTGGGCGCTTTTTTGAGAGTGGCACGTTTCACACTTTTCTGAGGTAGGCAAGGTTCCCATCTCCCGTAATATTTACGGCTGCGGTTGGATTATGGCGTAACAGTTGCGTCTCCCGTGCGTGCCCCACTAAAAACTGTGTGAACCTTTGTTCTCACACTTTATGCTTGAACTCAACTGTCGCAGATTGATCCCTGTCTCCCGCCCGCTGCGATGGTGGGATCCACCACCCTCGCCCAGCTGAGCAGCCTGGCATCCGCCGCGTCGTCCAGTTCCAGCCAGCAGGGAATCCCCGAGAAGGATGCAGCCCACGCCGCCCTGCGCGGCGCCCTGCAGACCTCGGGGGCGGACTTGTTCAAGGCGGTGGCGGAGGCCATGGGAGACGCATCGACACGGGTAGCGGCATATGCAGCGGCATGCATGTCCCCATGCGGTGACAGCCCGCATGAACTCGCATGCCCACATGGCGCAACATGGCCCCCGGCCCACGCTGTGCTACACCATGGACATAACAGCATTGCCATGGCACCCCAGAGCCACCAAACCAAGCACCACCACATTGTGCGCACGCCCACGAGCGCAGGACCTGCTGCGAGCGTGCCTCTACGTGTCGCGGCCGGCAGACCCACTCGCGCCGCAGCCGACCGACGACGTGCACGCGCGCCTCGTGAAGCTGATGCTCGGGTTCACCACCAACACTGCCGAGCCGCCGCCGCACGCGCACGACTACCCGAAGCTGCTGCTGGAGGAGATGCCGTTCATGGCGACAGCGCAGCTGGAGAGGGTGAGTGCGAGCCATGGTTTGGGTGCGTGCGTGCAGGACAGGGGCAGCTGACCGCTGCTGCACGCCACTCGCGTGTGTGCCCGGCCTGTCACTTCTGTTTGGACAGCTTGCCGCTTGCTTATAATACCTCTCCCGCCCTCGCCTCGCCACTCGCGCACCCAGGTGCTCCGGTCTGTGGTGACTTCATTGGAGGGCGGATTGCCGGGGCTGCCGCTGCTGCTGGGCCTCCTGCCGGCATCACTCAGCGCGATGCTGCGCGTCATGCCGCCAAAGCCTGCGGGCGAGGGCGACGACGTAGTAGCTGCTACGCAGCCGAAAGACCCGAGGGCGGCGCGCGACGAAGCTGTGCAGCGCATCTGCGTCAGCGAGTGGCCGGCGGAGCACGTGGCGTCGGTAGTGGGCGCGCTGAGAGAGGTCCCGATGTGAGTGAGCACCAACGACGGCACACACATCATGCGCCTGCCCGCCCGCTGCAAGCGCCACCCTTGCCAGCACCACCCACCGCGACGCCTGCCTCCTCGTCCGCTGCTGCCGGTGCTCGTAACCAAGCGACCCACAGCACGTACCCACCCAACCACCCACAACGCCGCCCGCCTCCCCCGTTGTCTTGTCCTCCACCACAGGACGCCTGAGCAGCTGGTCTTGGTGCTCACGGCCGCGTGCAAGTACGCAGTCGCATGCGAGCTGCAAGCTCTTCCGTCTGTCACGTATCAGCTGCTGCTGCTGTCTCATGCAGCGCAGGTAGGGCCCAGGTTGGACTCAGTAGTTCATACAGGAGGCTTAGTCTGAGCACGGGCTTGGTTGAGGCTGGCACGTGCAAGCTGCACGCTTTGTCTGTCGCGCACCACGTGCGAGCTGCACGCGTGGGCTTGATGCTGACGATGCAGCCTGTTAGACGCCTCTGGTGGCATGTATGTCACACGCCTGGGCTCACGCACGCAGCAGCTGCCTGCTGCTGCCTGAGACCGCCCTCGACCAGAGCCTGCCCTTGACCCGTGCGTGCGTGCGTGCGTGCCGCTCCCTCTCCTGAGGGGAGCCACCGCACCGCTCACTGGAGTCGCAAGGGACGCATTCTTCTTACCCAGATGTTGCCATGATGTGACCCACCAAAATGTTGCCAAGATCTGACCCACCCAGATCTGACCCACCCAGATCTGACCCACCAACTTCTTACCCAGATCTGACCCACCCAGGTATGACCCACCCAGATATGACCCACCCATCATGGCATGACGCAGCGTGCGCTGGCAGCCGGCGGCGGCAGGGCGCGCCAGCCGCAAGTGCTGGCAGGCGTGGTGGGGCTCATGGACGCGCTCGTGTCTCAGCAGCGCCACCAGGCAGGGCAGGGCGCGACAGGCCCGGGCGCGGTGCTGCGGCAGGTGTCAGGCGTGGTGCTGATGCACATCGCACAGGTGGGCACGCACGCGTACTTGTACACCGCCGACACACACAAGCCCTCTCTTTCTCTCCCTCTCCCTCTCTTTCTCTCTCTCTCTCTCTCTCTCTCTCTCTCTCTCTCTCTCTCATGTGCGCTTGCACGCCCACGCGCACGCGCGCGCAGGCATCCCGCTCGTCACCACGTGGCTCGACCACCTGTAGCCCCACCCTCACACCCCACCCCTGTCTCTCTCCCCCCCCCCTTTCTCTCTCCCTCTCTCTCTCTTTCTCTCTCCCTCTCTTTCTCTGTCTTTTTCTCTCTCCCTCCCCCTCTCTCTTTCTCTCTCCCTCTCGTTCTGTGTCTTTTTCTCACGCCCACACACGAGTGTAGGCTTCCCGCTACGACCACGCGCTCGTGACCACATGGCTCGACCACCTCTATCCCCAACCTCACACCCCACCCCTGTCTGTCTCTCCTTCCCTCTCTCTCCCTTTCTCTGTTACTTTCTCTCACGCGCGCTCGACGCCCACACACGCGTGCAGGCGTCCCGCTACGACCACGCGCTCGTGACCACATGGCTCGAGCACCTCGACGCAGCGCACGCCGCGTCCCTGGCTGCGGCAGTAGGCGCGGCAGCAGGCGGTGCGCCAGCGCCTGTCGGCGCGCGCACGCAGCGCCAGCGCGCCCAGCCCGGGCCGTTCCAGCTCTCGCTGCTGTGCGCGCTGTGTGCCCCGGAGGGCATCGGCGGTGGCGCCGGCGCGGCCGCCGGCTCTACGCAGGCGCGCTCGCTGTCTGCGCTGCGCCGCATGGTCGACGACGCGTTTGTCTCTGATGACGCGCGCGCGCCAGAGAGCACGGGCAGCCCGCAGCAGCAGCCCCCGGCCGCGGCGGCTGCCCTGGCGGGCGACGTGCTGACGCAGTCGCTGCTGGGCGTGGTTCGCGGCAGCGCGGGCGGCAGCGAGCTTGTTGCGCAGGTGGGTGGTCGATGTTACAGCCTTGTTGGACGCGTTTGATGGCGTCTGACCCTAGGAAAGAGGCCGGCAGCTGTCAAAGTTAGACCCCCAGCATGCCATCTGCCGTCATGATTGCTGTGCACGTGGTGCGTGTCTCAAAACATGCGACAAGGAAGTCAGCCATCGCGCAGGTGGGTGTGCGTTGAAAGCTGCCCGTGCACGGCACACGTGTGCCCCGCGCATGTGGAGTGTGTGTGCGTGCGTGTACGTGCACGTTTGCTCACGGACCACGGCCCCACGGCTGCGGTGCTGAGCCAATGACTCGGTTTTTGTTGAGCGCTGCACGCACGCAGGCTCTCCCTTCATGATGATGGATTTCACAGTCTTGTGTGACGCACCTAACCCGACAGGCTCTTCCAGCGCACCCACCCGTACCAGCTGCACCTGGTCTTGATTCTGGAATGCGGAACCCCACCTCACGCGCAGGGCCTTCTCGAGCTGTCGCTCTCTCTGCTGTCCAGCCTCGCGCCAGGCGGCGGCATCGGAAGCGTGGTGGGTGGCGCAGGATCAGTGTCCCCTGGGAAGGTGTTAAAATAATTATTTGCTTTCCAGCTCCAGCAACTTTGACCGCTCATACCAGGCACAATACACAGCGATATTCACTTAACGCATGCCGCTGTGCTGCTCTCAGCGAGAGCTTTCCAACGCACCCCTCCACGCCCTCTCCCACCCAGTGTGGCGTGGTTTTCTGAGAAGCGGGAAATACGACCCCGGGCAGTATACGGCTTGCGGGCGGATCACTGAGGATCAGTGGTTTCCTTTTTGGCTGTACACAGGCGGACACAGCCGTAGTTTCAGTCGAATGGCTGTGGAAATCTGATTAAAATCCACAGGAGGAAATCACTGCGCAGGATGGGCTTTGGGGCACGGGACACGGGGTGTGCCTGATGGGATATGGGGAGACGGCGCGCAGCTCCTTGAACCCTCAGACCCTGGCGAAGATCCACACACACACACACACACATGCACACACACACACACGCATCCCCCCCCACACACATCCCCACACGTGCACACTGACGTCACGCGTGAGCTGCAAGAGCTGGTCGAGCTCACCGCTGCCGAGGTTCCAACGCACCACACCCAGCACACCCTTCAAACCCTGATAAAAGACCCCCCCCCACACACACACATGCATGCATCTCCACATGCGCAGCAAACTGACGCGACGCGCAAACAGCAAACCGCTGCCATCGCGACACACTACAGCATACCCACAACCCTGACATAGACCCCCCCTCCTCCTTCCCCTCCTCTTCGTCCCCACATGCACAGCACACCGATGTCACGCGCGAGCTGCAGGAGCTGGTTGAGCTCACTGCTGCCGAGGCTGCAGCGCACCGCACCCACAGCACACCTTCAAAGCCCGACAAAAGACACACGCACACACACGTACCCACACGCGCATCACACCGACGTCAGGCTCGAGCTGCAGGAGCTGGTCGAGTGAATTGCTGCCGAGGTTGCGACGCACCACACCTTCACACCCTGACAAACGACACACACACACACACACACATACACACACACATACACGCACATACACACACGTGCACACACACACACACACACACACGTGACACACACACACACGTGCACACACACACACACACGCACAAACACACACACGTCCCCACACTTGCAGCACACCGACGTCACGCGCGAGCTTCAGGAGCTGGCCGAGCTCTCCGCTGCCGAGGTTGCAGCGCAGCTGGGGGCGGCTTCGGATGCGCGGAGGCGCGCGCGCGCGGTGGCGGCGGCGGCAGGAGGCGGGGCAGGCGGGGCGGCAGGCGGCAGTAGTGGTGGTGCTGGAGGCAGTCATGCTGGTGCTGCTGCTGGCGCAGGAGGGTGGGTGGGGGAGGGTTTGTGTTTGTGTGTGCATGGGGGGAGTGTATGGGGGGGAGTGTGTGTGTGGTGTGTGGTGTGTGGGTGTGGGTGGGGGTGGGGGGCAGCAGGCGCAGCAGGCGGCGCGGCAGGTGGCAGTGGTGCAGTGGTGCGGGTGGTGCTGCTGGCGCAGGAGGGTGCGTGGGGGGGGGGTTGTGTGTGTGTGTGTGTGTGAGGGGGTAGCAGCGGGCGCAGCAGGCGGGGCAGCAAGCGGCAGTGTTGGTGTTACTGGAGGCAGTGGTGGTGCTGCTGCTGGTGCTGCTGGTGCTGCTGGCGCAGGAGGGTGGGTGGGGGAGGGTTTGTGTGTGGTGGGGGAGTGAAATAGCAGGAGGCGCAGCAGGCGGGGCAACAGGCGGCAGTGGCGCTGGTGGTGCTCGAGGCAGTGGTGGGGGTGGTGCTGGCGCAGGAGGGTGGGTGGGGGAGGGTTTGTGCGTGGGTGGGCGGGTAGCAGGAGGCGGGGCAGGCGGGGCAGGCACAGTGGTGGTGGTGGCGGTGCTGCTGGCGGCCTTGGAGGTGCAGGAGGGTGGGTGGGGGAGTGTGCGTGGGGTGTGTTTGTGGGGTGGGTGGGGGGGGGGAAGGGCGCGGCAGTGGTGGTGCTGGTGGCGCTGCTGGCGCAGGAGGGTGGCGCTGCTGGCGTAGGTGGGGGGTTTGCGTGTGTGGGTGGGTGGGGTGGACGGGTTGGGGTGCGGTGGGGGCGGTGGCAGGCGGCAGTGTGGGTGCTGGTGACGGCCTTGAGGTGCAGGAGGGGGTGGGGGGTGTGTGTGTGTGTGATGAGGGGGGGGGCGGGGGTGCATATGCATGTTTGCCTGGAACATGTGTACAGCACCGCGTCATTGTCCTCCGGCTGCGTCCGCGTGCGCGGCTGCTTACCTGGAGTACGTTCCCCTCTGCGCCACCACCACAGACCCTCACCACCACATACCCTCGGACACTCCATCAGAGCGCCATCACTCCCATCCCCAAGGCCAGCGTCTTCCGGCTGTGGCCGCATGCCATCTCGTAGACCGCCGCTCTGCCGCCACCACCACTGACCCACTCGTGCTGCTGTCCTGCGGCCGCATCCTTCATGCCTGATTACCTACAGCAACGTGGCTGCAGCATTCTCCGGCTGCGGCCGCATGTGCGGCTGCCCGCTCGGCGTCCGCCCCTGTATGCTGCCGCCACCACCACTGACCCACTCGTGCTGCTGTCCTGCGGCCGCATCCTTCACGCCTGATTACCTACAGCAACGTGGCTGCAGCATTCTTCGGCTGCGGCCGCATGTGCGGCTGCCCGCTCGGCGTCCGCCCCTGTATGCTGCCACCACCACCACTGACCCACTAGTGCCGCTGTCTCGCATGCGGCCGCATCCTTTACGCAGCCTCATTACCCACAGCAACGTGGCTGCAGCATCCTCCGACTGCGGCCGCGTGCGCGGCTGCCTACTCGCCCCTCTGTGTGCTGCCACTATGACACCCACCCATCCTCCAACTTCCCCAACCCCCACGCCCCACGCAGCGCGCTCACGCTCCCACCCCCAGCATCGGCGCCCTCCGGCTGTGGCCGCGTGCCCGGCTGCCTGCTCGGAGCACCCCTCTTCTCTGACCCCCCCCCCCCCCCCACCACTGACCCACTCGTGCTGCTGTCTTGCTGTCCGCATCCTTCGCGCAGCCTACTGACCGTGACACCAGCGTCCTCCGGCTGCGGCCGCGTGCGCGGATGCCTGCTCGGCGTCCGCCTCGTCGCGTCCCTCTTCTCCGACCACCCGGACGCTCGCCCCGAGCTGCTCTCGCGCATGCGACGATGCGTGGGGTCGCCGCGCGCGGGCGCCGCGCTGCCGGGGGCGCTGGCGCTCGCGCTGCTGTCGCGCACGCAGGCGCGGGCGATGGGCGAGCATGCAGGGGCGCTCAAGGTGCGTGTGTTTGTGTGTGTGCGTTTATGCGCGTGTGTGTGAGTGTGTGTGTGTGTGTGCGTGTGTCCGTGCGCGTGCGTGTGCAGGGGGGCGCTGGCGCTGCTGACGCTGCTGGCACGCACAAATGCGCGCATTGGGCGAGCATGCAGGGGCGCTCAAGGTGCATGTGTTTGTGTTTGTGTGTGTGTGTGTTTGTGTGTGTGCATGCGTGCGTGTGGGTGTGTGTGCGTGTGTGCGTGTGAGTGTGTGCAGGGGGGCGCTGGCGCTGCTGGCACGCACGCAGGCGCGGGCGATGGGCGAGCATGCAGGGGCACTCAAGGTGCGTGTGTTTGTGTGTGTGTGGGGGGGGGGGGGGGAGGGTCGTTGGGGGGTGCTGGATGGGCGTGCTGGCGCTGCTTGCGCGCACGCAGGCGCGGGCAATGGGCGAGCACGCAGGGGCGCTCAAGGTGCGTGTCTTATGCAGGTGTATGTGTGGGTGTTGGTGGGTGTGCGTGCGTGCGTGCGTGTGCATGTGTGCCTGCCCTTCCTGTTATGTGAGGCAGCCCAACCCGATACTACTGGCGCTGCGGCTGCTGTGCCTTGTCACCCCTCGTCCCTCTTCATCCTCAACACCCCTCCTGCCCCCTCCCTCAATCATACTCACGCCCACCCACCCACACACACACCATGCCGTGCACAGAAAGTGCTCGAGTGCCTGCCCTCCCTACCGTGCGATGCCGTGTAACACGGCTAGCGCTGTGGCTGCTGTGTTGTGCCACCCCTCCGCTCTCCTTATCCCCAACTCCCCCTGCCCCCTCCCTGAAATTAGAGAAATTACTCCTACTCACACGCGCACACACACACACACATCCACACACACCACAGGAGGTGCTCGAGTGCCTGCCCTCTCTGCCGTGTGCGGCAGCACAGCACACGACGCTGCTGGCGCTGTCTTGTGCCCCCCTCCTACGTTTCAATCCGCAACACACACACCCTCCCTTGCTCCTCCTTAACACACTTCAGGAGGTGAGCACCTAGCACTAAGGTGCCTTATTTTCCTGCCTCGACCGATGTGCCTGCCTGCACCACTCCTCTCTCCTTATACCCCACTCCGCCTGTCCCCTTCCTTGAAAGAGAGTATCTACCTGGTATCTACTCCTACCCACACCCACCCACACCCACACGCCATCCCCCACACAGGAGGTGCTCGAGTGCCTGCCCTCCCTGTCGTGCGAAGCAGCACAGCACGCAACGCTGCTAGGGGGGGGGGGACCCCTAGCGCTGTCTTGTGCCCCCTCTCCTAGGTTTCAATCCCCCCCCCTCGATCCTGCCCACCTTCCCACACACAGGAGGTGCTCGAATGCCTCCCCTCCCTGCCGTGCGAGGCAGCACAGCACGCAACGCTTCTGGCGCTGTGGCCGCTGTGCCGAGCGCGCAAGGACATGCAGGACATGGCGGTGATGCTGCTGCGTAAGGTGTGTGTGTGTGTGGGGGGGGGTCACTCGATCTGTGCCGCGCACGCAAGGACATGCAGGGCATGGCGGTGATGTTGCTGCGAAAGGTGTGTGCGTGCGTGTGTGTGTGTGCATCTGTGTGTGTATGTGTGTGTCTGTGTGTGTGGGAGGGGGGGGGTCACTCGTTCTGTGTCGCGCATGCAAGGGCATGCAGGACATGGTGCTGCTGCACAAGGTGTGTGTGTGTGTGTGTGTGTAATATACACACACGTGAACGCTGGCAGGCACTGCAGCAAGACCATCTGGTGTGCTAAGCGTCTGTGTGTTTGTGGTGATCACGCGTGCGTGTGTGTGGCGCTTACACTTGTGTGTGTGTGTGTGTGTGCATGTGTCTGCCGCACCCAGCACGCCATTTCCAGTGCGAGCTCGGGTCAGGCACTCGAGCAAGGGCCATCTGCTTTGATCACGCATGCGTGCGTGGGTGTGATGCTTACTTGTGCGTGTATTTACCTCACTTACCTCGACAGGCATTCCAGCAAGATTGTGTGGTTCGCGTACGCACGAATGTGTGTGGTGCTCACGCGTGCATGCGTGCGTCTGCCTCACATCACTCGGCAGGTCATGTTCCAGCGCGAGCTCGGGGCGCGCCTGCTCGCTGTGCGCGGCTTCCTACACATCATCCAGGTGTGTGTGTGTGCATGCGTGCATGTGTGTGTGTGTGTGTGCTGCTGCTGCTGCTTGCACTGCGCGGCTTCCTACACATCATCCAGGTGTGTGTGTGTGTGTGTGTGTGTGTGTGTGTGTGTGTGTGTGTGTGTGTGTGTGAACTGGATTAGCACTGTCTGTAGGGGGGGGGGGGCTGTCCATCTGGGGCAATGTTTTCTGCGCGTGTTGATTGTTGGTGGGTCTCGGTGAGGCGTGATGCGTCGTATTGTCTGTGCTGTTTTTTCTGTGTGGAAGGGTGGCAGCAGACACTCCTGCGCGCAGACAGAATCATGCTCCTTCAGGGCATATGCCCTAGAAGCCAAGCCCCATACACCACTTGCTGCTTCAGGTAGGCAGGCAGGCAGGCAGGCTTCAGGGCCAACACCACGACCACACACCGAGCTAGCATGTAGAGCGACACCTTGCGGCCAACCAGCGCCTCCTACAAGGCCTGGTGGATGGATGCGCCAATAGTATGCCACGCACGCGCACAGAGTGGGCCCCCCACTACCAGCTGCCAGCCATCCCAGTTGCTCGGGCACTGCGCGCGCCGAGCGTTGCCGTATGCCCTTGGTTGTCTCTGACTGAAGCATTCATCGTCAGTAGGGTGAGGGGACACGCGCCCATGGCAGGCATGTGGCCGCCAAGGGGCGCGCGCCATGGCGACTGCGCAACAGCATCGCATGTTGGACGCCTCTGCAGCTGGTGGCACTGTCACAGGCGGGCAGGTGCAGCTGCTGCCTGGAGGTACCCAGGCAGCCAATCGGCGCGCCATGGCGACTGTGCAACAACAACACGCAGCCTGTTGGCCTCGCGAGCCACACTGATCCTTAGCACAACCCCATCCTCATAATCCCACCAGTTGCTGGTGGTCAGCCCCCCTCTTGTGATGTCCCCCCCTCCCCCATGCCCCCCCCCCATGCCCCCCTTACTTATACTGCCTCCCCGCTGCCTTGAGAGCCCCACTGCTCTCAACCACCACACCCTTCCATCGGGAGGGGCTGCCGCTGCTCCACCCCTCCTTGTAGTGGCAGCTCTTCGGCTCACTTTGCGCCACGTGCAAGAAGGCTCGATGCTTCCAAGCACGCGTGTCACAGGCCTGCTAGGTTGAGGCTGGGCTTGGTGGCGGCATTCCTGCCCTGCTGTGGGGCTCGGCCCAGTAAGCACGCCACCCTGCGTCAACACGACTGAGAATGCTGAGCCGAGCCGAGCTGAGTGCACTTTGAGCAGCTTCGCACAAATGGGCGGGCGTCAGCAACCACACCAACACACCTGCCAGTCAATAGGTATCTCAACGTCTGTCGCTCAACAATTACAAAGTCTCAACACACTCGCGAATGCCACGCGCACGAGTGCCGGGACGGGACAGCCCCAGATTCTCTCATACATCTCAATAAGAGGCTGTGAGATACCCCACCATGCAACAAAGCCACTGAAAAGTTGTGTGTGCTATTCGCAACCCTTTTGTTACACTTCAAGCAAGAATGCCAGACATGTGGCACTGGTGTTGCACGACATGCCCCGTCATGCAGAGCTACCCACATCCACATCTACATCCATCTGCTGTCTGATTGGCGCTGTGATGTCAGCGCACAGCCCAGGTTCTATATTTAGCCTGGCTTCAACCCTCCTCTGTTCTCAAGGCAATCATGTCGAAAGCATGGATACTTTGACAGCGCCCACATGTGACCCATCCTCTGGGTGGCCGCCAGATGTCTCGCAGACATGCCACGCTTGCTGCCAACACACGCACGCTGCCAATGCGCTCCGGGCATGCATCGTCCTCCGTAATCTTGTAGCCGCCGTCGTTATTTCAAAGCCTTGCCTGTCAAGGCGCAAGGGTGCGGTGATTCAGAATAGCCGTGGCCGCAACGGCACAGCCTCTCGCCGTTTGATGCCCCACCCGAAGCACGCTGTGGTGTCCCGCAAAGCCACGCCCTAGTAGGCAGTGGTGCTCCAATAATGACAGGAAGAAGAGGTGGCTAAGTGTGGACTCAGGCCAGGCACGCGCCACACCACATTGCTGCCGGGCTAAGCACCATCATCGCCCTCGCTGCTGCCATCGTCCTCGCTGCTGCCATCGTCCTCGCCGCTGCCATCGCCCTCGCCGCTGCCATCGTCCTCGCTGAATTCCTTGGTGCCACCGCCAATGGGCCCAGTTTCCAGCTCTGTCAGCTTAACCATGGATGTCAGGGGCGCCAGATCCAACGCAGAGCTGCAGCCACGTACGTCGAGGCTCTGCAGGTTTTCTAAGGCTTTGAGGGGTACCAGGTCAGGCACCGCAAAGCAGTTTGCCATGCCGAGGCTCTGCAGCTTCACCATGGCTGCGAGGGGCGCCAGATCGGACACAGCGCGGCAGCCTCTTATGTCGAGGCTCGACATGTGTGCCATGGCTGCGAGGGGCGCTAGATCCGACACACGATTGCAGCCGCTCATCTCGAGGCTCTGCAGCTTCACCATGGCTGCGAGGGGCGCCAGATCGGACACACGATTGCAGCCGCCTATTTCGAGGCTCTGCAGCTTCACCATGGCTGCGAGGGGCGCCAGATCGGACACACCCTTGCAGTAGCTGATGCCGAGGCTCTGCAGCTTCGCCATGGCCCCGAGGGGCGCCAGATCGGACACGCTCTTGCAGTAGCTGATGCCGAGGTTCTGCAGCTCCACCATGGCCCCGAGGGGCGCTAGATCGGACACGCTCTTGCAGTAGCTGATGTCCAGGCTCTGCAGCTCCACCATGGCCCCGAGGGGCGCCAGATCGGACACGCTCTTGCAGTAGCTGATGTCCAGGCTCTGCAGCTCCACCATGGCTGCAAGGGGCGCCAGATCGGACACACTCTCGCAGCCGCTCATCTCTAGGCGCTGCAGCTTCACCATGTCTGCGAGGGGCGCCAGATCGGACACACTCTCGCAGCCGCTCATCTCGAGTCGCTGCAGCTTCGCCATGGCCCCGAGGGGCGCCAGATCGGACACAGCGTCGCATTCGCCAATGTTGAGGCTCTGCAGCTCCACCATGGCCGCGAGGGGCGCCAGATCAGACACAGTGCAGTAGTTCATTTTGAGGATCTGCAGGTTTGCCATGGCTGCGAGGGGCGCCAAGTCGGACACAGCGTTGCAGCCGCTGATGTCGAGGCTCTGCAGCTTCACCAGGGCTCCAATCGGCGCCAGATTGGACACACCATCGCAGTCGCTGATGAAGAGGCTCTGCAGGTTCACCAGGGCTGCGAGGGGCGCCATGTTGCTCAGACTAGAGGCGCCGGGCAGCTTGAGAATCTGCAGGTTCACCAGGGCTGCGAGGGGCGCCACGTTGCTCAGACTGGGGCATCTGGGAAGCTTGAGGCGCAGCAGCTGGGTGCCGGCTGCCAGTGCTATGATGTCCACAAGACTCGTCATGGGTGGCGCGTACCCCGGACCTGCCTCGCCATGTGCATGCAGTGCCAGGTCCTCCAGCCGGCTGCACGCAGACAGCAGCGCAGCCATTTGCTGCGGCAGAGCGGTTGCGCTGGCTGGAGGCCTCAGGCTGAGTTGGGTGAGCCAGGGCGCGGCGCTGGCAATGGCCTGGTAGTCTGCGGCGTCCTCGATAGCCACACCGGTGTGCACACCACCCTGTATGCAAGGCGCTTGAAAGGATTTCAGTGGTGGTGCAGAGCGCATCATGCACCCAGCCCAGCATGCACGCATGGCGTCCATGCGGCTCCAAGTGCATCAGGGCGCATGCCTAGAGCAAACACGCCATGCAAGGAGCACGCCATGCGCGAACGCATGGCATGGCGATGGCGCTCGCGCCCACCTCGTCCAGGATCAGGCGCAGAGACTGCAGGTGAGGGAAGAAGGCGCCGGGCTGGGGCTGGGGCGCCAGCAGCATGCCGCGCAGGCACGGCATGGAGCGCAGCGTCATGTTGTTGACGCCCGACAGGCGAGCGCATGTGTCGGTGGAGAGCACTGGCGCGTTGTCCTGCGCCTCCAGGCCGTTCGCATGCGCATCCACCGCGTCTCGCACGGCCGTGCAGCACAGCCGCAGTGCGTGCTTGTCTGCGGTGTCGAGGCAGGGCCACAGCGCGTCCATGTGGTCAAGCAGGGGACGTTTAGCAATGTTACCATGCTGCATCTTGCAGAGTTCCTTCGGGTCCACATGGAGCGCCAAGAAGTAGGCGAATCCACACCAACAGCTGCTCAACCCTACCACAGCAACAACAACAAGATGATGATGATGATGATGATGAGTTCGTTACAATCCACTTCTGGCGGTCACACGTGCGGTTCCAAAGCTCCAGTGGGACTTAAATGAAGCAGTCCTGAAGACCTGCCAACAGAAAAAGGGGGGGTGCCCCACGGCAACGCCATCCACACACGGCGGCGGGCGCCAAGCAAGCAGCACCACAGTGCAGGCTCCACACTCAACCCCTCCAGTGGATGAAGGGCGGGCCCAAGGTATAAAACCATAAAGGATGGCGTTGCCGTGGGGCACCCCCCCTTTTTCTGTTGGCAGGTCTTCAGGACTGCTTCATCTAAGTCCCACTGGAGCTTTGGAACCGCACGTGTGACCGCCAGAAGTGGATTGTAACGAACTCATCATCATCATCAGTCGACAACACTGGCAACTAGGATGGGCCGGCTGGTGGCGGCGTCGTGTCAGCGTCGTTCATCAACGCCAAGCCTGCCGTCGGGGGCATCGGTGTGGAGCCGCGCGGGGGCGGCGTGCTGCGTGTGCTCTTCACCGTGGCGTCTGGTGCCGTGGCAGACACTGTCGTGCGCTGGCGCTGGAAGCTGCGCCAGACGCAGGTTGCGGTCTTCGACGTGCTCAGTGACCGCAAGGAGGCGCGGCACCGGGCGCTGTGGCCCGCTTTCCTCGCCGCCAAGGCTGCGGGCAAGCGGGCGCAGTTCCACTGCGCGCGCCTCGTGGTTGACGGCGAGCGGGTGGCTGCACCTGTTTGCTAGTTGGCATCCCCTCTGGGGGTGTGTTGAAGGGGAGGTGGCGCCACACGCGCGCAGTGGCGGGTGCGGTGTGGTCGCTGAGTAGAGTGCTGCGGCGGGTGTGCTACCAGCCCCGCTTCCAGTGGTTTGGGGGAGGGCTTTCTGGTCCCTTCATGGTTTTATACCTTGGGCCCGCCCTCTGGCCATTTGAGGGGCTGGGTGTGCAGCCTGCACAGTGGTGCTGCTTGCTTGGCGCCCGCCACCAAGTGTGGATGGCGTTACCGTGGGCTACTTGTAGCTTGACCTTTTGTGGGCCTTGAGCCTTGTTTCTCTAA
This sequence comes from Chlamydomonas sp. UWO 241, assembly GCA_016618255.1. Taxonomy (NCBI): domain Eukaryota; kingdom Viridiplantae; phylum Chlorophyta; class Chlorophyceae; order Chlamydomonadales; family Chlamydomonadaceae; genus Chlamydomonas; species Chlamydomonas priscui. Next base: position 981,276 of record VFSX01000006.1, on the reverse strand, counting down.
GTCCCACTGGAGCTTTGGAACCGTACGTGTGACCGCCAGAAGTGGATTGTAACCAAACATCATCATAAAGGGACCAAAAAAAAGCCCACCCTCAAAACACTGAAAGCGGAGCAGGTGCGCACACCCACCACAGCACTCTACCCAGCAGCCACAACTCATCCCGCCAGCGCACGCGTGCGGCGCTACCTCCCCTCACATAACTCGTCCCCTCAGGGATCTAGGACGCCTTGTTCAGAATGAGCTTGCCGTCCACCACTCCAACATAGGGGTGGGTCGGGCCCACCACACCCGCCCAACCTCGCGGCATCACGCCGCCCTCAGCAAAGGACGCCAGCGCGTTCCAAAGGTCCATCGTCGCCAGCGCCCCCGCCCGCTCAACCGACACCGTGCGATCAGGGGGCAGCACACCATCACGCGGACGCGTGATGCGCCACAGGTGGCGGCATCCGCGCTCCATAGCGTCCACCACGAGCGCTGCCACCACAGCCCACACACCAGCACGCACCCCAGCGGGAGGCTGCAGCAGCCACACCTGGCAGCACGTGATGACCGGCGTAGGAGCAGGGAGGGCAGCAGCAACCGCCACCACCACCGCCTCCGCCACCGCGCATCCCCAGAAGCAGTGCGCACGCCACGCCGTCGCCGGCGGCCCGTCCTCCTCACGGCACCGCCACCCGCACGGGCACTCGGGCGCTCCAAGCGCAGCCTGCTTGTGAAAGCCACTCACCCACAGCCGCCAGATGGGCTCCTTGCAGGCGCTGAGGAGCGGCAGCCGCCACAGCCCTGGCACCGCCGCCTCCAGGGTGCGCAGCCCCGCGCAGACCTGAGCGTCGGTTGCACGGGGGCCTCCGCGCATCCCGCAGTCAAGCGCCAGAGCCGCCTCCACCGTGGCTGCCCGCCGCACTCGCCGCTCGTCCACAACCGCCCGCAGTTGAAGCGCCACCGCTAGCTTGCACGTCAGCTGCCCGACCACGCCCGGGCCGTGCGCAAACCCAACCCACCGGGGCTCGTCCGCGGCCCCGCCCCCCGCAGGCAGGGGAGCATGTTTGGCAGTTGCGGATCGGAGGCCAGGCCGCCCACGCTGCCATCCAGCCGGCGTGATGACACTCGGCAGCTGCCACCCGACCAGCCGCAGGATCTCCACCACAGCAGCGCGCTCGCCCGCGCGAGGGAGGGGCTGAAAGCGACGGAGCGGCCGGAGCAGAGTGAGGGCAGCTCCACCAGCTGCCGCCTCGACCCAGGCTGAGGGCACTGCCGCGAGCGCGACCGCCACTGCCGTGAACAGGGGGTCGAGCGTGCGCTGCACGCACAGCAGATCTGGCCCATCCCCCAGCACTGGCGGCGGCACCCCTGGGAAAAGGGCGCGGCACAGGACTGCCCTCCAGACACTGCCCCCGTCGTAGGCGCCGCACGCCAGAGCTGCGCAAAACTGCCCCAGCACGAGCGGCGCGCATTCCGGATCCGCGGCAGCGTACACCGCCAGGCATGCGTGGTCGACCGTGCGTGTGCTGCGCACCATGTCGACAGCAGCGAGCCACGCCCACAGCGCACACAGGTCTGTGACCGTCCGCATGCCGGGGAGGGCGTCGCGCACGCGGGCGAGGCCGTCCACCCGCCAGCAGGTCGCACCGGTCGAGCTGAAGAGCGCATGCCCTGCCGCATCCCCAGTGGGCTCCCGCCACTGTACCGTCCGCTGCGCAGCCGGCAGCTCCAGCTGGAGGAGGGGATTTGCCCAGAGCGGCGCCTCCGCCCCCCACAGCTCAGCTGTTTGCACGCGTCCCAGGATGCGCGCCACTGGCCCCAGGGCCTGCACCCCATTGAGCATGCGCCGCATCGGCCCAGCCAGCAGCGCCGCGCTCACAGCCGGTTCTACGCACTCACCAACGAGGCCGCTTGGCAGAGTGCCTGGCCCAGGCGCGAGGCCCGCCATAAGCACAAAAAGGCTCGGGTGGGCCCCCGGGCAGAGGCGGTGCACCGCCTCCACCATGAGCGGCTCCCATGCCGGCTGAGCCGGGGGCGCGGGCTGCTGTTCCGGCTGTGCCCCCTTGCCACCTCCGTCGCCCCCGCTGCCGCCACCTCCGCCGCCGTCGCCGCCACCAGCCTCGCCACCATCGCCGGCCCGTGGGGCCGACAGCAGGAGATGGGGGGCGCCAGCCGCCCACGCCCCAAACAGGCACGCGAGGTGGACGGCCCACTGCGCGTGCACAATCTCCCGCCACGCCGGCGCCCCAAAACCACCGTGCGCCGGCCGCCCCAGAAGCATCGCAGCGGGCGCGCCTGGCACCGAAGAGGCCCACCGCGGCAGCGCTGCCGGTGGGTCCGGCCCCACGCTCCTGTCCACCAGAGTAGCCGTCCACCGGGAGAGCAGCCTCTCTGCCTCCGGAGTCATGCCACAGTGCACCGCCCGGAACAGGATGCGGGAGACCCCGTACGTCGCCGCCGCGTGCCCCCTGCCAAAGACAGACATTGGGAAGCGCGCGAGCTTGGTGTACGCGGCCGCAAGCCTCTCACGGCACACCCCGGTGACGGCCTCCGGGGGCGGCAGGCCGGCAGAAACGGGCACGCCCAGCGACACGCCCGCGTCCAGCACGCGCAGCCCAGCCACCTCTGCACCCGCCAGCAAGCCCTCCCCCGCCGAACCCAGGGGCAGGATGCCGCACTTGCCGAGGTTTAGGACGAGGCCCGTCGCTCGGCCAAACACCGCCATCGCCTCCACCAGCGCAGCGACGGCAGCCGGCGCACACGACCGGAGGAGGGGCATGCAGTCGTCAGCGTACTGGGGGCAGGTCACTCTGCAGCCAGGCACGACCTCGACCCCCACCGCCGGGCAGGTGCGCAGGAAGCACGCGAGCGCATGCCCCAGGAACAGGAAGAGGGCTGGCGCAGCGGGGCAGCCCTGGCGCACGCCCGCCGCATACCGGCGCGGCTCAGAGATGAACCCGTTGACCTCGGCCGACGCGTACGTGTGCAATCCACTTTCTGGCGGGCACGCGTTCGGTTCCAAAGCTCCAGCAGGACTTAGAAGAAGCAGTCCTGAAGACCTGCCAACAGAAAAAGGGGGGATGCCCCACGGAAGCGCCACCCACACGCGGTGGCGGGCACCAAGCAAGCAGCACCACAGTGCAGGCTCCACACTCAACCCCTCCAGGAAACGGATGGCGGGCCCAAGGTATAAAACCATGAAGGGACCAAAAAGCCCACCCTCAACCCACCGGAAGCGGGGCCGTTGTGCACACCCGCCGCAGCACTCTGCTCAGCTACCACATCACAACCCGCCAGCGCACGCATGTGGCGCCACCTCCCCTCAAAAGAAACCATCCTCTCAGGGATCTAGGACGTCTTGTTCAGAGTGAGCCCGCCGTCCACTACTCCAACAAAGGGGTGGGTCGGGCCCACCACACCCGCCCACCCGCGCGGCATCCCGCCGCCCTCAGCAAAGGACGCCAGCGCGTCCCACAGATCCATCGTCGCCAGCTCCCCCGCCCGCTCAACCGCCACCGAGCGAGCAGGGGGCTGCACACCACCACGCGGGCACGTAATGCGCCACAAGTGGCGGCGGCTTCGCTCCACAAGAGGGTTTTACAATCACAGGCCGGCGGTCACAATCAGTTCCAGGTTTCCAGCAGGATCAAAAAAAACAGGAGCCCTGTCAAAAGTCAAAAAGGGGGGGGGGAACCCCACGGCAGCGTCACCCACACGTGGCGGCCGGCACCAAGCAAGCAGCACATCAGCCAGGCAGTACACCCAGCCCTGAAACAGTCAGAGGTAGGCCCCAGGTATAACCGGCTGTAAAGCCAGGACCATGAAGGGACCAAGAAGGCCCACCCCCAACTAACCCCAAAAGGCCGAAGCACGGCACCCGCCGCAACACTCTACTCAGCGGCCACACCTCACCCGCCACCGCGCGTGTGTGGCACAGCCATATAACCCGTACAAGCCACAGTAATGGTTACATGGTTGAAATTGTACTACAATTGGCGTGAATTGCCATCACACAACCCAACAAAGCCATAAGACTGTGGGTGTAGCTTGTACCGCGGGGGTAACAATATAAATACCGTAGTTCTGCACGCTTGGGGCTCGATTAACGGAGGCGCGTTCTCGTCGCCGAGCCCTGGACCCAGCAATGCGGCGCTGCTGGTGACGAGGATCTCCGTGCCGCTGACGAGCGGGGTAAAATACGACTGGCCCGGCTCCTGCTAGACTGCCCCTCGGTGGAACACTTCAGGAGCGGCTTGCCCGGCGCTGCCATGGCTTGGCGAGTAGCCGCGGCGCTGCCGCGGCCCGTGCTGGGAGACGGCCCTTATCCTCCCCCCATGCAGGACGCCATGCGGCACCGATCTCGACGAGTTGATCGACGATCGGAGGAGCTGGCGCCCGTCAATGCATGCTGGACATTGGTCAAGATGGCTGCCCGTGGAGGCGGGCTACCATCACGGCTTCAGCGGTGGCGACCGCCGAGGCAACACAGAGTAAATCCGCTTCACCAATCGCAGCGTTCGTCACCGCGCTCATCCTCGGGGGTCGCTCGTCTGCCGGTGACTGGCGTTGGAAGGTCTTCAGGCAGCCTCCATGACAACTCTGTCGTCCATGCACCCCTGGAGGGTGGGACCTGGCCATGCATGAGGCATGGGGCGCCGGCTGAGCCCCATGCAAACGAGAGCTGGACAGCCATGCACTGCCAGGCGGGGACCGTTCCAGTCAGCGCCAGTCGGCTCTGCCGGCTTGACTGGCCACAAGGCCACTACTGTGGCCCTGAGGAAGGTCCTCTCCTATATGCTCCTTGCCAGACATGTCTCTCAGAGACCGCTGTTTGGGGTAGTCTAGCCCGCGGGAGCGGTAGTCTATCGGCCGGGAGCCGGCGGTACTCTAGTACTTATGTGTGCTGGAGTATCAGCGGGTGTCTCTAGTAGAAGAGTAGCCTGCTTAGCTGGAAACCCCGTGTTACTGTCAGTACTGCACGCTGTGTCTTTGCGGGGGTCCGCTCGAGGCCTATTCATTTAGAATTCTTACTCCATTGCAGGAGGTATATCGACTTAATTTTGTCTTTGCGCTGCCTTTGCGGGGCCGCTCGAAGGCCCTTTTAAAAGGGCCTTCAAGCGGCCCCGCATATATGTATGCACGCATCAGAGGCCTGGCAAGCTGGCTGCATCTGATATAAGGCAATGAGACAGCTGCGCCCTATGCGCTGCGGTCGTCACAGACATTTTCAGAGAGAGAGAGAGACAAGCTGTCTGCCCCTGTTGAGCCGTGTCTACACACGAAACGGTCTGCAGGGAGCTAGGAAAGCACGATTGCTGTACGACGTAGTGAATTGGAAAGCTCGTGTCGAGGGCTTTCCAACGGTATGTGACACGATGGTATTGCCTTTACGGGGCATTTTCCGAATTAATTTCGTCTTTGCGCTGCCTTTGCGGGGCGTTTTCGGACTTAATTAGGCGCAAAGGCAGCGGTACTATGGTAGGGGGCTGTAGGCCCAACTGAAAACGCAACCACACACAAAGTCTGAAGCGACTAGCCTGAAGAGACGCCCGGCGAATCATTCGGTGCCTGGTTTGGCGCTGATACGTATGGTGGCCATGGCACATTGGCTGATACATAACACGCGGGGTAGCGGCACGCGCCAACACGCGCCAACACGCGGGGTAGCGGCACAACTGGCGGAGGGGGATCCTCGTTCTGCACATGCGTGACGACAGGCGGAGGGTGCAGTTGCGCGGTGGGTCTGGGGGGGGGGATTTCGCGATTCGCCGTGAGTGAAACGTGGGGATGGCTCCAGAGAAGGTGGGAGAGGCAAGCCAGAGTGGGTGCGCAGGCTCAGCATATCAGCTTGAAGCCATGCCCCCACGGTTGAACCATCGTTTTTAATTGGCCAAGACAAAGACGCTGTGCTCAGATGGTCTGAGGACACCCCATGGGGTCATAAACACACCTCTAACGCAACCCCACTGGGTGAGAGTCTGAGGGTGGGGAATCAAGGTGTGGGAGTCTGGGGGTGGGGGACAGACTGTGGGTTTGGGTCATACCACACTCAAAAGCTGACCAGTTGGTGTGTGTTGGCTCCGCCCACAGTGCCTCCCGCATCCCCCGCGCCCGCCCATCGTGTTTGTTATAACCCAAGCGACTCGGTGTGCCGGTGGGGCAGCAGGAGAGGCCCAGGGCGGGGGTCGCGGACCTGCCCGTCAACGCGACTCGTGGCGCCGTGACGACGCGGCCCGTAGCCTCCTCCGCGCCTGAGCAGCCGTCACATGAGTCTAGTACTGCGTTGCGCTGCTGTCACAGCACCATGAAGAGTAGCTTGCTTAGCTGGAAACCCCGTGTTACTTGTGACTTGTTACTAGTTGCTTGTTATGATGATGTTTGGTTACAATCCACTTTTGGCGGTCACACGTACGGTTCCAAAGCTCCAGTGGGACTTATAGAAACAAGGCTCAAGGCCCACAAAAGGTCAAGCTACAAGAAGCCCACGGTAACGCCATCCACACTTGGTGGCGGGCGCCAAGCAAGCAGCACCACTGTGCAGGCTGCACACCCAGCCCCTCAAATGGCCAGAGGTCGAACCCAAGGTATAAAACCATGAAGGGACCAAAAAGCCCTCCCCCAGACCACCGGAAGCGGGGCTAGTAGCACACCCGCCGCAGCACTCTACTCAGCGACCACACCGCACCCGCCACCGCACGCGTGTGGCGCCACCTCCCCTTCAAAAACACCCCCAGAGGGAATGCCATCTAGCAAGCAGGTGCAGGCACCCGCTCGCCGTCAACGACGAGGCGCGCGCGGTGGAACTGCGCCCGCTTCCCCGCAACCTTGGCGGCGAGGAAAGCGGGCCACAGCGCCTGGTGCTGCGCCTCCTCGCGGTCACTGAGGACGTCGAAGACTGCAGTCGAGTCCACGCAGCGGCGCAGCTCGTGGCGCCAGCGCACGACAGTGTCGGCCACGGCGTCAGACGCCACGGTGAAGAGCACACGCAGCACACCGCCCCCGCGTGGCTCCACGCCGATGCCCCCGACGGCAGGCTTGGCGTTGAGGAGCAACGCGGACACGACGCCACCATCAGCTTGTAACTTGTTACTTGTTGCTTGTTACTTGTTATAGCCAACTCACATATGCAAATATTCGACTCATATTTGACCCCCCCCTTTCGGCAAAACCAAAGTTGAGTTCACACATGCATCGCGCCCGCCACTACAAAACGTGTGAAAAGCCGCCACTGCTGGCATCATGGCCGCGATGTTGTTGAGCATGCTCAGGCCTGTTTGAAGACACAGACGGTGGCTCGGAGGGGAGGGTGCTCGGGGGCAGGATGATCTCCTGCCTGCCTCCGCACTGCTCGCCCCCGCGATGGACGGCACCGGCCTTATCAACAGGACGCGCGCGACACGCGCGGGCTGCTTAGGCCTTCAGCGATTTGTGTGCCCTAGGAAGTGCGGGGTATAACTTTTGCTTCTCGAACAGACCGGCTCCGTGAAAACGGCTGATGCAGACGCCTCTTGAACCGCCGGCATAAGGATGATCCGTAGCCGTTTGTGGCGCGGGGGTGCATGCGAGGTGCTAGGGTGGACAAAACTCCACGCAATGCTGCCCCAGTACACTAGACAGCACCGGGCACCGCATGGGGCTTCAGCAAGTCCATTGATCTAGGGGGGAGGTCCGCAGGGGGAGGATGGGCGATCTTCACGACGCCAACTTGCTCGCCAGTTCGCTCGATAGCACCGGCCTTATCGCCAGGCCTCGCATGGAGCTTCAAACAGCCTATTGATCTAGGGGGGAGGTCCAGCTTGGGGCCCGCGCGCAGCGGGCGCCTCGCATCGAGCGATCAGCGCCCCCAGCGGGCTTCTTTGCGCCCTTTGCGCCCTTGTCGGTCGCAGGGGGCGGCTGGTTTCTGTAGGCCTTGACCATTGGTCGCTACTTGGGCGGTGGGAGGCGGGGGGAAGGCGCGTAGAGGCGGCGGGAGGACGCCAGAGAATGTATGGCAAATTTGCCTACTTGTGATTGGTTTGCATGCGTCTCAAAAGAGGGGGGTCAAATTTGCCCCACTTGCGTATATTTGACCCCCCCCACTCCGACGGATGTTGCCCCGGATACCATATGTGAAGTCGACCCAAACCCGATTTTCGACTCAAAATGAGTAGAACATTTGCATAAGTGAGAGAGATGAGAGTTTTACAATCCACTGCCGGCGGTCACACGTTCGGTTCCAAAGCTCCAGCTGGACTTAGAGAGCAGGCACGAGGCCCACCAAAGAAAGGTAAAGCTACAAAGGTAGCCCACGGTAGCGCCAAACCACGGCGTGGCGGGCACCAAGCAAGCAGCATCACGGTGCAGGCTCCACACCCAACCCCTCCAGTGGCCGGAGGATAGGCCCAAGGTATAAAACCATGAAGGGACCAGAAAGCCCTCCCCCAAACCAGTGGAAGCGGGGCTGGTAGCACACCCGCCGCAACACTCAACTCAGCGACCACAACACACCCGCCAGCGCACGCGTATGACGTCACCTCCCCTCACAGACCCCCCCAGGGGCCTAGGATGTCTTGTTCAGAGTGAGCCCGCCGTCCACCACCCCAACGAAGGGATGGGTCGGGCCCACCACACCCGCCCATCCTCGCGGCACCACGCCGCCCGCAGCAAAAGACGCCAGCGCGTCCCACAGATCAATCGTTGCCAGCGCCCCCGCCCGCCCAACCGCCACCGAGCGAGCAGGGGGCACCACACCATCACGCGGGCGAGTAATGCGCCACAGGTGGCAGCGGCCGCGTTCCATTGCGTCCACCATGAGCGCGGCCACCACCGCCCCCACACCTGGCCGCACCCCAGGGGGTGGCTGTAGCAGCCACACCTGGCAGCATGTGACAACCGGGGTAGGGGCAGGAAGGGCAGCAGCAACCGCCACCACCACCGCTTCCGCCACCGGGCACCCCCAGAAGCAGTGCGCACGCCACGCCGTCGCCGGCGGCCCGTCCTCCTCACGGCACCGCCACCCGCACGGGCACTCGGGCACACCCAGCGCAGCCTGCTTGTGGAAACCACTCACCCACAGCCGCCAGATGGGCTCCTTGCGGGCATTGAGGAGCAAGTGAGTTGGCTAATACTTGTTACTTGTTACTTGTTGTCACAGCACCACAGTGTGGAATGAAATTGGGTACGTCATGCCTCTGATTCCCCCACCCCGCCCTCCCCTGCCTGCAACCCTTGGGCCCTCACCACCACACTGCGCTCTCCACACACACACACACATGCACACACGCACACTCGCCTCCGCTACCACCCGCCCCCACCCCCACCCCTTCCCCTAAAGCAATCCAGCATACGATTGTCGGCAATACGATGATTTGCTATGACAAACAGCCCCCCCCCCCACGCTGCCTGCCCCACGCACCCACAGGACCAGCTTTCATCATCGTCCGTGGCTGCGGCCGCGGCAGCGGCGTGGTCGCAGGGCATGTCGCAGGTGCGGCCGCGCAGCCAGGCAGGCACGCAGGCAGGGCAGGCAGGCAGGCAGCCAAGCAGGCAGGCAGGCAGGGTGGCGCCCTTTGCGTCACCATGGCGCGTCACATATGCCCCCCCCCCCCCTGTCCTCCTGTGGCATAGAGCAGGTGCGGCCGCGCGTGTAGACAGGCAGGCAGGCAGGCATGATGATGGCCCATGCGTTACTATAGGGTGTCCTTTGGTGCGTGCCCCACCCCCACCCCCCCACCTCACCCACACCTCTTTGTCTCATGTGGCATATCGCAGGTGCGGCCGCGCGCGAAGACAGGCAGGCAGGCATCCTGCACCCTGCAGGCATTCCTCCTTGCATCATGCAACCATGCAGGCATTCCTCATGCATCACGATCATGATGACGCCCCCACACCCGCCCCTTGCCCTCCTTTACCCTCTACCCCCCCACTCCTACCTTCCTACCCTCTCCCCCACACTCCTGCCCCCCTGCCCCGCTCCCCAACTGCCCCCTGCCCCCTGCCCCGCTCCCCAACACACCCACCGCGCCCCGCGTCATCTCTGACACCGACTGCGTAGGGCAGTGCCACTCACGCTCTCAGACGGGCTGCAGCCAGTCAGCGATGAGCAATGGCTCCTCAGCCCTCCTGTGCGCATCTCCACCCCACCGCCCCACACACCCAACACACTCACAGCGCCCGCACCTATCCCTGCCCCCCCCTCTGGCTGGCTCTCATAACCGTGTGGTCCGCATTTCTTTGCGGTTCGTCACAACGGGGGGCTGTGCTGGGGGGTAAATGTGCCTCGCTGGCTTTAACTTTTGGAGGTCTTGTGTATTACTCAGGGCCTCTGGGCGCTCCCGTTGTGTTACGCTTTCGACGACGATGACGACCTACCCACCCCACCATTCCAGGACGGCGCCGCTGCTCCTTGCCAGTCTAGCTGCCGCCACGCAGCGTCAGCCCCCCCTTCCTCCCTCATTCGTAACCCGTCACCCTCCCCCCCCCCAACACACACACATACATACACACGACACATCCCCCCCCCCGCACCCATCTAACCCCTTTCACCACACGCCACCAACACCCCTCCCCCCATCGCAACCCTCTCTACCCATGCCAACCAGGGTGCCGCCACCCTTACTAGCCAAGCAAGCATTAGCCTCTCGGCGTCAGCCCCCCGCCTTCCTCCCCCTTCCCCCATCGCCCCCCCCCTCCTCTCACACACACACAAACAGCCCCCCCATGTGCCCATCCCCCCCCCGCCCACTAGGGCTCCGCCGCCCTCACTAGCCAAGCCAGCGCGAGCCAGTCAGTGTCAGCCTCCCCCTTCCTCCCCCTACCCCCTTCACTACACCCCCAGCAGGGGGGCGCCGGCCCCAGCCAGGCCTCGGGCAGCCAATCTGCGATGAGCCAGATGGGCGGAGTCGTGAGCGGCGGGAAGGGAGTCAGCCTGCTGAGCGAGCTCGTGGGCTTCCTCAACAAGGCGCTGCAGCAGCAGGTGTGTGTGTGTGTGTGTGTGTGTGTGTGTGTGTGGTGTGTGTGTGTGCGTGTTGTGTGTGTGAGAGAGTGGGGCACACAGGCGGCGTGGTGAGCGGCGGGAAGAGAGTCGGCCTGCTGAGTGAGCTCGTGGGCTTCATCAACAAGGCGCTGCAGCAGCAGGTGTGTGTGTGTGTGTGTGTGTGTACGCTGTGCTCTCTACGCCGGCCTCACCCTCGTCTGTACCGTTGGTTTCAACTGCTGCTGCTCACAGATGGACACACGCACACACACACACACACACACACACACACACACACACACACACAGGCGCCCGTGCGCCGCGCTCTCTACGCCGGCTTCACCCTCGTCTGTACCGTTGGTTTCAACTGCTGCTGCTGCTGCGGCTCGCGGACGGACACACACACACACACACACGCACACACACACACAACCAACCAACCAACCAAGCGTTACATGAGGCCGTCCGCATGACACACACACACACACACACACACACGCAGGCGCCCGTTCGCCGTGCTCTCTACGCCGGCCTCACCCGCATCGTGGCCACCGACCCCGGGTCCCTGCCAGTCGTGGCCGAGCTGCTGCTCCCACACCTGCGCAAGTGCGTGGCGGCGGGGGCGGGAGGAGGTGATGGCGGCGGCGGTGGGGGGGGAGGTGGCCCGCCGCTGTTGCTGACAGCGTGCACGAACGTCGCGCCGAGTGGCGAGGTGCGTCCTGTAGTGGTTATGACGAGCTTTAAACAGCCCAGAAATGTTGACATCTTTAGTTTGGAAGGCCTCGGAGGCTGTTCACAACCCATTGGAGGCGTGCGCCGCTGCCGCTGGCGGCGTGTTCACACGTCGCGCCGAGTGGCGAGGTGCGTTACTGATTGGTTTATTCGCAGCCCGCACAAGATCCCGCACTCACTAGAAAGCCTTGAATGCATGTGCCAAAACCCTACAAAAACCAAACCCTGGACCAGGGGGGGGGCAGGCAAGTTTTTTTCAGACCCTACGCCTGTTTTTTTTTCAAAAGTCCCCCAGGGCGGACCCCCCCCCAGGTATACCCTGGCCTTGTCTGTTGGAGCTGAAACTTGGTGTGCAGCTTTCTAACATCATCCTCTTCCTAGGGCTCCATTTGGAAGTTGTGCAGCTCAATCCTACTCCTGAAATTTGACTCAGAAGGCGGCCACGCGCCTCGGTGCAGCCCCCATGCACCAAGGCCCCATCCACACCCTCCCAACCAATGCACCACATAAATGGCCATGCATTTGGCATCTGTGCCATAAGAAGAATCCAACGCACCCACTCTCAGCCCAATCGGAGGTTTGCAGAGCATCCTCCCCTCAGGGGTTGTGGTCGATTTTACAGTCCGCCGGACGCCTTCGATGATGCATTAGACCCGGTGGTCCACACCAGCTGCCCCACATCCCGCCCCCACACCCCTGCAATATGTATTGTGTGTGTGAGTGATCTGGGTGGATTTGGACTCCTCTTTACGAAAGGAATCCAACGCGCCCACTCCCATTTCGAACGGAGGTCGGAGTAGAAAGTTGCAAGTTTTTTTTTGAAAAGCACCCTGAGGGGGACTCCCCCCCCGCGGCCCGTTTTTTGTAGGGGTGGATGTGGACGTTACTAAGAGAGGGGAAGGGCATGGCGCCGGTCCGGTGTAAAGATTCAAAGTTTGGGGGCATGGGGTCTGAAATTGACCTACCTGCCCCCCCCCCCCCCTGCCCTGGACCCCAAAAGTGTGTGTGGCCGAGCCTCATCCCTCGCTCCTCGACTACGTGCGCCGGCCGGTGCCCTTTACCCTTACCCCACCCTTAACCCAAACCGGTAACTTTGAAACCTGAAACCTGCACACACACACACACCCCTGGTGCGCTTGGCCGAGCCCCTGCTCTCTCTCCTTGACTGCGTGCGCCGGCTAGCGGCGGTTCCGTGCAGTGGGGATCCCGAACCCTCAACATCACACCCCTGAGCCCCTCTTATGTGCGTGCGGCTGCTCGCTGCCCTAGAGACCCCAAACGAACCCAAATCCTGAAACAAATTGACCCCTGTAGGTGCACGTGGCCGAGCCCCTGCCCTCTCTCCTTGACTGCGTGCGGTGGCTGGCGTCTCTCGCACAGCCGTGCGCTTAGCAAACCCGTGCCCCCCCCCCCCCCCCACACACACACAGGTGCGCGTTGCCGAGCCCATGCCCTCTCTCCTTGACTGCGTGCGGCGGCTGGCGTCTCTGGCTCAGTCGCGTGCTTAACAAAACTGTGCCCCCACCCCCACCCCGCCCCCCCAGGTGCACGTGGCCGAGCCCCTGCCCTCTCTCCTTGACTGCGTGCGGCGACTGGCGTCTCTGGCACAGCCGTGCGCTTAACAAAACCGTGTCCACCCCCACCCTGCCCCCCCCAGATGCACGTGGCCGAGCCCCTGCCCTCTCTCCTTGACTGCGTGCGACGGCTGGCGTCTCTCGCACAGCCGTGCACTTGACAAAACTGTGAACCCCGAAACTGGACCGTGACCCCCCTCCCACACACCCCTTAGGTGCACGTGGCCGAGCCCCTGCCCTCTCTCCTTGACTGCGTGCGGCGGCTGGCGTCTCTGGCACAGCCAGGCGCTTACCCAAACAGGGAACCCTGAACCTGAACCGTGACCTCCCTCCCCCTCCCCCCCGCCTCCCCCCCCTAAGGTGCGCGTGGCCGAGCCCCTGCCCTCTCTCCTTGACTGCGTGCGCCGGCTGGCGTCTCTGGCTCAGCCTGGCGCAGCGGACGCGGCAGCAGCAGCAGACATCACAGGCTCAGATCCGTCGGACTACTTTGGAGACCAGGGTGCGTGCGGGCGTGGGCATATGCATGTGTTTGTGCAAGCGTGTGTGTGTGTGTGTGTGTGTGTGGAAGTGTCTCTGGCTCAGCTAGGTGCAGCGGACGCGGCAGCAGCGGCGGACATCACAGGCTCGGATCCGTCGGACTACTTTGGAGACCAGGGTGTGTGCGTGTGTATGTGCAAGCATGTGCGTGTGTGTGTTGCGTGTGGGTGTGGCTGCGATGTACTCACCTGATCAGGTCGATTATCTTCGATTATTAGCGGACGCGAACGAACACACACACACACACACACACACTCTCACATGCACACGCAGTCTTCCGCAACAGCACGTTGATCAAGGAACGCGGCGCCCCTGAGCTCGCGCACATGCACACAAACACGTGCACTCTCTCTTTCTCTCCCCCTGCCTCTCTATCAAACACACACACACACACATACACACACACAATGCAAGACGCACGCTGTCTTCCGCAGCGGCACACAGATGACCGAACGCGACGCACTCGAACTTACGCACGTGTACGCACCCACATTCGGCCATATATTCGGCAGGCGTGCGACACTGAGCCAATTGGGAGCCTTGTGGCAAAGCGATCAATGCAGTGGCTAGGCCATGTGATGCGCATGCCGGCTTCTCGTCTTCCTCGTACGACTTTTGACTGCACAATGGATGTGGCTCGGCAGCAAGGCCGGCCTCCAGCCTCCTCCCGACACTATTTTCTTAAGCTACTGATTCAGCAGCTAGGCGAAACTAGTGGCACTCGTTCTGATTGGAAGACTTTTTCGGACACGGCGTTTGAGCGTGCTCAGGATAGGGTCGGGTGGAGAGCCGTGGTGTACGGTCCGGCTGCCCCTCAGGCGCCGGCCCCTCCACCACGGCGGTCAAGTAGATTGGCAAGCGCCACTTGACCCCCTATCCCCTAGAAGCAGTTAGGACCTATTTTGGAGGCGTCGCACAATAGCTCTCCTTTTTGCTCTGGGACTACACGTTGGCAGGCAGCCGGCTGGTGGCTACCGCCCCTCACAAGTAATTGTTAGGGCCAGAACTGGACTTGGGTCTAGGCTGTGGTACTGATGATGGATCTTACAGTCTGTGTGACACCAGTAATGATGTATAAACTCAGTTTCAGTGGGAAACTGGCTGGCTACCTGGTAGGGGTGAGGGTAAACCCCCACACGCGCGCACGCACTGGACCTAGACAGGACACTGGGCCCCCAGATCCACCCTATACCACCCAGGTAGTAACAGCAACGCATTGTTGGTGTGCGCCTGTGTTCTACTACTAGTCCCGCCGCCGCCATTGGCTCCAGCAATCTCCTCCATGCCCGCCAGCAATCTCCTCCACGCCCGCCAGCAATCTCCTGTATGCCCGCCAGCAATCTCCTCCATGCCCGCCAGCAATCTCCTGATGCCCGCCAGCAATCTCGTCCATGCATGGGCGCCGCCATGCGATCTCCATGCGCCGCGCCGCGCTCCATGCGCGCCAGCACCCGTACCACCCGCCTCATTCCCGTTCTTTAGCCATTCCCCGTGACACCTATGGCTGATCCTTGTTCCGCCGTCCCCTTTGGCATCTGTAACCCGTATCCTCTCCCTGTAGCCTCATTCCCCGTTCTTAACCGCCATCTCCATTATGGTGCCCGCCCGCTGGTGGGGCCTCGCCTCGCCCCATGCCGCACGGCTAGTGTATTGATTGCTGCGCCATCTATAATCTGCGCCTTGGGGCAGGGAACCCCTGCGCCACAACCTCCTCACAAAGCCTAGCCGCATGTGCCTCGCTTCCCATGTTTCTCAATTTCTCGCCATCCGCTTCCATGCTGCCGCCTGCAATCTCCTCCACGCCCGCGAGCAATCTCCTCCATGCCCGCCAGCAATCTCCTCCATGCATGCACGCGCAGAGCGCCGCCATGCAACCCCCATGCGCCGCGCGCGCCATGCGCGCGCCGCGCCCGCCAGCTCCCGTAGCCTCATTCCCCGTTCTTTACCCATGCGCCATGACGCATTAGCCTTGTCCGCCGTCCCCTGGCATGCATAACCCGTAGCCTCATCCCCGGTAGCCGCATTCCTCGTTCTTAGCCGCCATCTCCATTATGGTGCCCGCCCGCTGGTGGGGCCTCGCCTCGCCCCATGCCGCACGGCTGTGCATCGATCGCGTCGCCATCTAATAATCTGCGCCTTGGGGCAGGGAACCCCTGCGCCGCAACCTCCTCACAAAGCCTAGCCGCATGTGCCTCGCTTCCCATGTTTCTCAATTTCTCGCCATCCGTCTCTCTCTTCCATCCAGGCACAGTAAACCATTAGGAGCCGCAATCTGCTTGAGTTCCGATCGTTGTGAGAGGGGGTGCATGCTCGCCGCAATTCTCGCCATCGTGCATCGTGCTCTCCATCGTACCGCTGCCCCATCTGCCACATAGCCTCGCCCCATCAGGACCAGTTCATCAGTAGCGCTGTGCGTCACAGCCGCTCAGGGTAAATTTCCAGATTTTCAGCCGCCCAGTACCAAGCGCAGTTGTCCCGGTTGTCCGCCATCGAGCGGCGCCAGGGCGGGAGCCCCTGGCGAAGAGCTTATGAACTTAACATGGTAACTGTAACTGTACGCACCCACACAGTCTCTCCCTCCATCCCGTTTTCTCTCATTCCTTCTTTATTTCTTTCTCACCCCCCCCCACACACACCATACACGCGCAGTCTTCCGCAGCGGCACCCAGCAGACTGAGCGCGACGCACTCGAGCTCGCCCACGCGTACGCGTCCACGCGCGAGGCACTGCTCAGCTGCAGTGCGGCACAGCTGGGCTTCGAGAGCGGCTCCAACTGGTCTCCGCAGACGCCCGCAGGGCAGGAGCGCCAGCTGCAGGTGCGTGTGTTCATGTGTGTGTGCAGATAGCCAGACAGAAAGAGTGATGGATCTTTCTCTTAGACGGTTCACAGACAGTTTAGACAGCGTACACCACAGCGTAGTTAGTTGCAGTGCCCCAGACGCAGCCCCCCTCCACCCACCCACCCCCAGCAGAGTGGCGATTAATCCTGTGCAGCGTGGCGATCTTTCTCCCTGCAGCGACGAGTGGTCGCCCGTTGCCGTTTTGTTTGACAAATTGAAATGGAGTTTGTGCGGATGCACAGCGCGCCATTGATTTACAGTCCAGCCCCAATGCGACGCCCCCAATCTGACATGCTCACCCTACGGCCCCAAGATCCACCGCCAGGACCAGGCTCTCGGCTCCTTCTAGCTAGATCATCATGCAGGAGGCGGTGGAGGGCGCTGAGGCTGCGTCCCAAATATAAAACGCCCTTTGTCAACTACATGTCTCCTCGACCCCTCACACACCACACCCACCCCACACCAAACAGGCCGCCCTAGCCCTGGGCTTCCTCGAGGTCATCGTGGAGGAGGCGGTGGAGGGCCTGATGCGGCGGAGGGCCTGAGGCTGCGTACCCAATCTGAACCACCCTTTGCTAACTACATCTCTCCCCCCACCCCCACCCCCACCAGACACACACACACTGTGCACAAACACCACACACTGTGCACAAACACCACAGAGGCTGCCCTGGCCCTGAGCTCCCTCGAGGTCATCGCCGATGAGGCGGTTGAGGGTGTGCAGCTCTGATGGCATGCAATAACGCACACCAAACCCTACACACAGAAACCCTACGCCAAACCCTGAAACGCTAAACAAGCTAACCCTCAACACCCTCTGTCAACCACCCCCAAGCACAGGCCGCCCTGGCCCTGGGCTCCCTCGAGGTCATCGCGGAAGAGGTGGTGGAGGGCGTGGAGCTGGTGGCATGTCCAATAACACACGATGAACATGGGTCCTCAGCCCACAACCATGGTCTTATAGGAGCCGCCTACATTCGTAAACACCCTCACAGGCCGCCCTGGCCCTGGGCTCCCTCGAGGTCATTGTGGAGGAAGCGGTGGAGGGCGTGGAGCTGGACGGCGGTGGCGGGTGGAGCGCGGGCGCGCGCGACACGCTCGCGCGCGCGATGCACCTGCACCAACAGGTGTGGGGGGCACACTTGTGTGGGCGGCACACTTATGTGGACACCAGGGATGTGCGTGGTGTTGGGTGTGGGTGACCCAGCGCGCGCGCGCTTGATGCGTCTGCACCAGCAGGTGTGGGGGACACAATTGTGTGGGCACCAGGGGCGTGAGTGTGTGTGTGTGTGTGTGTGTGTGTGTGTGTGTGTGTGTGTGTGTGGGGGGGGGCGGCTCTACGCCCTGCGGGCGGCTTGGTCGCCAAACGTGGCAAGACGGCAGGCAGGGAGAACAAGCCCAGCTCGCGAGCAGGTCTGCGGCACACACCAACACACAGACGCACGCACGCACACACACACACACATGCACACACACGCACTCTCTCAGGTTCACGCCCTGTCTGCGGGCGGCTTGATCGCCAAGCGCCCCAATGCGCCGGGCAAGGAGAACAAGAACAGCTCCGCTGCTGGCGGCAGCAACACTAGCGGGTCTGCTGCACCCAACAACACACACACAAACACACACACACACACACACACACACACTCAGGTCTACGTCCTGTCTGCCGGCGGCTTGTTCGCCGAGCGCGCCAGGACGGCAGACAGGGCTAGCCAGAGCAGTGATGCCCCCCCCCCAAACACACACACACACACACCGTGTGTGACACACGCCTCGTGCCACCTACACTCTCAGGTATACGCCCTGCCTGCGGGCGGGGAGGTCGCCAAGCGCGACAATACGGCATGCAAGGAGAACTTGAGACGCCAACCGACCCCCCACACCACCATCACCACCGCGCACGCACACGCTCTCAGGTCTACGCCCTGTCTGCAGGCGGCTTGGCCGCCAAGCGCCCCAAGGCGCCAGGCAAGGAAAACAAGAACAGCTCCGCTGCTGGCGGCAGCGCCGCGAGCGGGTCTGCAGCACCCTCCCAGGCCGTTGGCGGCGACGCTGGCGCGGGAGGCCCCGGAGCGACCAGGGGCGCAGGTGTGTGTGTGTGTGCGCGCGCGTTTGGGGGGCGTGTGTGACTGTGTGTGTTTGAGTGTGCTGTCTACACCTGGGGCTCGATTAACGGAGGCGCGTTCTCGTCGCCGAGCCCTGGACCCAGCAATGCGGCGCTGCTGGTGACGAGGATCTCCGTGCCGCTGACGAGCGGGGTAAAATACGACTGGCCCGGCTCCTGCTAGACTGCCCCTCGGTGGAACACTTCAGGAGCGGCTTGCCCGGCGCTGCCATGGCTTGGCGAGTAGCCGCGGCGCTGCCGCGGCCCGTGCTGGGAGACCGCCCTTATCCTCCCCCCATGCAGGACGCCATGCGGCACCGATCTCGACGAGTTGATCGACGAGCGGAGGAGCTGGCGCCCGTCAATGCATGCTGGACATTGGTCAAGATGGCTGCCCGTGGAGGCGGGCTACCATCACGGCTTCAGCGGTGGCGACCGCCGAGGCAACACAGAGTAAATCCGCTTCACCAATTGCAGCGTTCGTCACCGCGCTCATCCTCGGGGCGCTCGTCTGCCGGTGACTGGCGTTGGAAGGTCTTCAGGCAGCCTCCATGACAACTCTGTCGTCCATGCACCCCTGGAGGGTGGGACCTGGCCATGCATGAGGCATGGGGCGCCGGCTGAGCCCCATGCAAACGAGAGCTGGACAGCCATGCACTGCCAGGCGGGGACCGTTCCAGTCAGCGCCAGTCGGCTCTGCCGGCTTGACTGGCCACAAGGCCACTACTGTGACCCTGAGGAAGGTCCTCTCCTATATGCTCCTTGCCAGACATGCCTCTCAGAGACCGCTGTTTGGGGTAGTCTAGCCGGCAGGAGCGGTAGTCTATCGGCCGGGAGCCGGCGGTACTCTAGTACTTAAGTGTGCTGGAGTATCGGCGGGTGTCTCAAGTAGAAGAGTAGCCTGCTTAGCTGGAAACCCCGTGTTACTGTTACTGTTACTGTCTGCACCCACCCAGGGCGTTGGCGGCACTCCCCCCCCCCCATCCTGTCCCCCCCCATCCCTTTCCCCGTGTGCCCCAGGTTCTGGCACGAAGGCCGCGGCCGCCAGGGCGTGAATCCACTCACCTCCCTCCCTGCCTCCAATAGGTGGCGGCTCGCTGCCTTGCACACCCCTGCACAGAGCCCCCCTCCCCCCCTCTCTGTATCCCCCCAGGGGCTGGAGAGAAGGCCGCGGCCGCCAGGGCGTGAATCCACTCACCTCCCTACCTGCGTCCAATAGGTGGCGGCTCGCTGCCTCGCACACCTTTGCGCAGAGGTCGTTCCTCCCCCCCCCCCTTCCCTTTCGCCCCGGGTGCTGGAGAGAAGGCGGCGACCGTCAAGGCGTGAAGCGACTCAGCTCCCTGCATCCAATAGGTGGCGCGCTGCTGCGTGCGACTGAGCACAGAGGTCGCCAATCTCCCCCCCCCCCCCCCTGCATTCCCCGAGGTCCTGGCAAGAAGGCCGCGGCCGTCAAGGGCGTGCGCCTGCCCCGAGTGCTTCATGAATCCCCCCGAGTCCAATGGGTGATTGCGTGCTGCCTCGCGCGACTGTGCTCACAGGTCGCCCCCCCCCCCTACCCCTCCCCCCCCCCCCCCGTGTGCCCCAGGTGCTGGTGAAGGCCACGTGCCTCGACTGCTTGCAGCCATTCAACCCCTCTTCGCAATGTTCCCCCCTCCTCCCCCCAGGTGCCGGAGAGAAGGCCGCTGCCGTCAAGGCAGCCGCCTGCCCCGACTACGTCAAGCCGTCGGAGCGGCGGCCGCACCTCACCGCACGATGCCTCGCGCGGCTGTGCACAGAGGTCGCGGCGGCTGCTGCGCCTGCTGCCACTGGTGCCGCTCGCGGCTCGCAGCTTCAGGGCGGAGGTGGAGGCACAAGTGAGTTGCACATGGAAGTTGTACGGGGAAGGGGAGGGGGAGACCTGTGAACAGAGGCCGCGGCGGCTGCTGCTGCCGTTCGCGGCTCGCAGCTGCAGGGCAGAGGCGGAGGCACAAGTGAGTTGTACGTAGGAGTCGCACGGGCACAGCCCGGGGGGGGGGGGGGAGGCCTGTGCACAGAGATCGTGGCCACTGGTGCTGGTGCTGCTGGTGCTGCCGCTCTCGGCTCGCAGCTGCAACGCGGAGGTGGCGGCGGAGTTGTTAGAGGGGGGAAATAGAGGAGGAGAGGAGAATGGGGGAGGAAGGGTGGAGGAGGTGAGAGAGGGGAGAGGGAGGAAACGGAAAGGGAGAGGGGGGGTGATCTGCACACAAAGTCAGGCATGTGTGACAATAACGATTGAGGTTGGGCACTTAGTGCTGCCGCTGCTGCTGCTGCTGCTGCTGCTGCTGCTGTTAGTGTATCGTGCTGCCGCTGCTGCTGATGCTGGTGGTGGCGCTGAGTGTGCTGTGAAGCTGATGTTGCTCTGTTGGCCTGCTGCTGCTGCTGCTGCTGCTGACTGTGCTGTTTGCTGTTTTGCTGCGATTGGCAGGCGGCGGCGCGCTTGCGCCAGCGCCCCTCGGCGCGCTCGCTGCAGAGCCCGCGTTTGTGTGCTTTGTGCTGCGCTCGTGCCTGAGCGCGCTGCGCTGCCAGATGGGTGGCAGGGGCGGAGGCGGCGCTGACGCGGGCACCGGCGACGACGCGCTCGCGGACGCGCTCTCGCTCGCGCTCGGCGGCTGCGGCGCCAGCGCCCCTGCCGCGGCTGGCAGCGGGTCGGAGGGCGATGGAGGCGGCGTGCAGCTGAGCAGCGGTGGCGGGGGCGGGGGCAGTGAGCTGCCGACGCTGGCGGGCCCGCTGTTTGCGGCGTGCTGCGCGGCCGTGCGCGCGGCCGGCCGCGGTGGCGGCGGCGCGGCCGCAGCCGCGGCGGCGGCAGCGGCGACGCAGGCGACGCAAACGCAGCAGGGGACCGCGGGCGCCGCTGGTGAGTGGAATTGCGAGCGGGTGGCTGCCTCACCCCCCCCCCCCTTCTTGACCCCGCCCCTCGCCCCCTCTCCCTGTGTCCCCCACGTGTCCCCCCTGTTCAAGGGCCTTAAAAGACAGCATCCAGCAACTCGTTCTGAATCCCGACCTCTCACCAACACCACCCACACACGCAAAACACACACACACACATACACACACACGGTCTTTTGTTGACAGCTGCCAGCCTCTTTCCTAGGGTCTAATGCGCCATCAAAGGCGCCCAACGCACTGTAAAACGTCGACCACACACGTGCAGCTGCAAAGGCCGCGCTGGCGGCCACAGCTGCTGCCGACGCCTCGTGCGCTAACCTGGCGTCGCTGGCTGCGCCCTTTGGCCTCACAACAGTCGACAATGCGTCGACAAGTCCCAACCACTCACACCCACACGCGCACACACACACACACACACACACGCACGCACACA
The DNA here is from genome assembly GCA_016618255.1 of Chlamydomonas sp. UWO 241. Taxonomy (NCBI): domain Eukaryota; kingdom Viridiplantae; phylum Chlorophyta; class Chlorophyceae; order Chlamydomonadales; family Chlamydomonadaceae; genus Chlamydomonas; species Chlamydomonas priscui. The sequence continues at coordinate 959,216 of VFSX01000006.1, read as the reverse complement.
GCTGCCAAGACGGCGCTCGCTGCCGCAGCTGCTGCCGACGCCGCGTCTGCTGACCTGGCGCCGCTGGCTGCACGCCTCTCACCCGCACAACAGCTGTCGACAATGCGTCGACGAGTCCCAGCCACTCACAACCCCACGCACGCACACGTGCGCGTGCACGCAGCCGCCAAGGCCGCACTCGCTGCCGCAGCTGCTGCTGACGCCGTGTCTGCTGACCTGGCGCCGCTGGCTGCACGCTGCGCGAAGGAGCTGCTGTCCACCGCGCGCTCGCTGCCTCAGGTGTGGTCATGCGTTGGTCGAGTTTATAAGTTTGATGTGACCCGGCAGTGACCGGCTCATTCTGAAAGGTCCTTGTGATCCGGCAAAACCGTGCAGGCACACGCCTCACACACTCGCGCTCACACCACACGCACACACACGTGCACACACACACGCACGAGCACACACACACACACACACTTGCAGCTGGCGTGCGTGCTGCGGTGCATGCCGCCGCTCGCCACCACAGGGCCCCTGGCTGTGCCAGGCGGTGGTGGGAACCCTGCCACTGTCGGGTCTCTTCTGATGGTGCTTCCGGCCCCAACACGCAGGCACACGCCCCGCGCTCACACGCACCCTCACGCTCCCTCACACCACACACACACACACACACACACACACACCACTTGCAGCTGGCGTGCGTGCTGCGATGCATGCCGCCGGTCGCCACCACAGGGCCCCTGGATGAGCCGGGCGTGGGACCCCGGCCACTGTTGACCCATTATGCTCACACAACACGCACGTGCACGCACACACACACATCTTGCAGCTGGCGTGCGTGCTGCGGTGCATGCCGCCTTGCCACCACGGGGCCCCTGGCTGGGCGGTGGGAACCCTGCCACTTTCGGCTCTTCTGCCGGTCATTCCAGTCCCAACACACACACACACACACACACACACTCACATACAACAGGCAGGCACACGAGGCACGCGCTCGCACGCTCACACCACACGCGCATCCATGCACACACACACACTCACCTCTTGCAGCTGGCGTGCGTGCAGCGGTGCATGCCACCGGTCGCCACCACGGGGCCCCTGGATGAGCCAGGCGTGGGACCCCGGCCACTGTCGACCCATTATACTCACACAACACACACGTGCGTGCACGCACACACGCTCTTGCAGCTGGCGTGTGTGCTCCGGTGCATGCCGCCGGTCGCCACCACGGGGCCCCTGGATGACCCAGGCGTGGGACCCCGGCCACTGTTGACCCATTATGCTCACACTACAGGCGCGTGCACGCACACACGCTCTTGCAGCTGGCGTGCGTGCTCCGGTGCATGCTTCCGCTCGCCACCACGGGGCCCCTGGCTGGGCCGGGCGTGGGAACCCTGCCGCAGCTTCCGGCAGCGGTGTGCTGGTCCGGTTCCAGTCCCAACACGCAGACGCACGCTCACACCACACGCGCGTGCACACACACACACACACTCTTGCAGCTTGCGTGCGTGCTGCGATGCATGCCGCCGGCCGCCACCACGGGTCCCCTGGCTGGTCTGGGTGGCGGTGGAAACCCTGCCGCTGTCGACCCATTATGCTCACACAACACGCGCGTACACACACACACCCTCTTGCAGCTGGCGTGCGTGCTGCGGTGCATGCCTCCGGTCGTCACCACGGGCCCCCTGGCTATGCCAGGCGGTGGAAACCCTGCCACGGCTGCCGGCTGCGGTGTGCTGGGCTCCGAGGGCTCTGATGGCGGGCTGGGCTCCGAGGGCGCGTCTGCGCTGCTGCTCCCGTCGATGCTCCCATGCCTGCCGCACCTGCGCTCCATGCTGGCTGCGCTCATGGGCGGCGGGCAGTGGGAGGCGGCAGGGGGGCTAGTGGAGAGCCTGCAGGTGTGAGGTTGGGGATGTGTGGGAGAGGGAGTGTGGTGAAGTGTGGGGGGAAGCTGCCTGGCACCTGCGCTCGATGCTGGCTGCTCTGATGGGCGGCGGGCAGTGGGAGGAGGCGGGCGGGCGGGTGGAGGGTCTGCAGGTGCGTGGGGGAGTGTCTGGGGAAGTGTGAATGCTGGCCGCTCTGATGGGCGGCATGTTGTTGACGAGCCTAAAAGTGTGGGGGTGTATTGGGAAGTGTGGGGGCACCTGCGCTCGATGCTGGCTGCTCTGATGGGCGGCGGACAGTGGAAATTTGAAGGCACGCGTCCGGTCTGCTCGTAACTTAACTTGACTGCCCCCCCCCCCCCCTCGGTCATTTGACTGAAATTCTGTATGTGTCCGGCTGCATACAGCCGAAAGGAGATCACCCCCCCCCTCACCCGCATCAATCCGTCTCCACCCCCACAGGAGACCAGGCGCCACCTAACGCCTCGCGTGCGTGCGCACAGACACCCACACCACACCCCTTGACACATGCCTCCCCCCCCCACACACACACCTCGATGTGTCTCCAATTAAGCAACCAGGCGCCACCCCACACGCCACCCTCAACCCATTAAATACGTTTCCAGCCCCGCAGGCGATCAGACGCCGCCTTGCGTCGCGCGTGCGTGCGCACAGACCCAATCTAAAGCATTGACAATTGACCCTGAACCCAATCTTTCCCCCCCCCCGCCAACCCTATCAGCCCTTTAAACCATGAACACAACGATCCATCGCCACCCCTGCAGGCGATCAGCCGCCACCTTTCATCGCGCGTGTGCAGAGAGCCCACAGATCCTCCCCACCTCTGCATACGTACCTCCCCCCCCCCCACACACACACACTTTCACGCACGCACACACACACACACGCACACCAATGTGCCTGTACCCCTGCAGGCTATCGGCCGCCACCTTCCGTCGCGCATGCGCAAAGAGCTGGCAGTCTGGGTGCAAGAGCTGGTGATGGATGCGCCGGCAGCTGCATCTGGTGTGTGTGTGTGCATGTGTTGTGTTGTGTGTGTGTTTACAGCTGCATCTCGTGTGTGCGTGTGTGTGTGTGCGTGTCAGGGTGCCTTGGTGTAGGAGCTGGTCTTATACACGCGCCCGCAGCTGCAGCCCCAGTGTGTGGTGCATACTTTCACTACCTGACACCAGTGTGTGGTGCATGCTGGCCATACCTGACACACACACACACACACTCACGCTCTCTTACACACTCACACACACACACACTCTCTTTCTCTCTTACACACACTATGCGCTTTGAGGGCCTGGCCAAGGCTGCCGTGTGCACGCACGCACACACACACACACACACGCACACACACTCTCCCACACACACACACACGTGCACACGCACGCAGAGGCCGACAAGGCAAAGCACTTTGAGGGCCTGGCCAAGGCGGCCGTGTGCGCGGGCGCTGCGCTGCGGGACGCTCCGGGTGACTTGGAGCTCCTTACTGCCGTGGCAAAGGATCTTCAGTCGGTGATCGGGCGCGCTGGGGAGGACACGCAGACGCAGGTGTGGGTGGAAAGGGGGTGGGATTTTCTGGCAGGGACATAGCTCAGACGCAGGTGTGGGTGTGTGGAAAAGGCGGGTGGGATGTGGGCAGGGGCAATCCCTAAATCCTAAACCCCTTTCTTTGGAACCTTGCAAGCCACTGTGCATGGTGCCACACATGCATCCACAATGCCTGTCAGGCGCATCCTCATGGATGGCGCACCACGAAGCGCTGGTTTTGTCGCGATCCTGGCCGGGCGTGATGTGGCACGCACGCGTGCTGCCGCAAGCACGCAAGCGCACCTGCTGCTGCTGCACGCAGCCGCCCGCAACGCTCATCCTGCGCGAGGACGTCGCGCAGCTGGAGCGCCTACTCACCGCAGCGCCTGCTGGCATGCCGACGTTTGCAGTGCGCACTGTGCAACTGACCTGCTCTGATGCACGCACGCACGCAGCCGCAAACAACGCCTAGCTTGCGCGAGGACGTCGCGCAGCTGGAGCGCCTAGCCTTGGCATGATGCCTGATGCACTTTACACTGCGCACTGCGCAACTGACCTGCTCTGATGCAGGCACGCACGCACGCAGGTGCCGGCGAAGCCCATCCTGCGCTAGGACGTCGCAGCCGGTGGCCTGCCCTGATGACGCCCTGCTGACGGTGCTCGCAGCTGTCCCTCATGACTGACCCGGTCTGCCCTTCTGATCACGCACGCACACACACGCACGCATGCACACACGCAGCCGTCAGCGATGCCCATCCTGCGTGAGGATGCCTCCTCTTAACCTGGCACTGCCCACCCCGACGACTGACCAACACTGACGTCGTGTCTGGCATGATGCTTGACCTGGCCTGCCCTCATGCAACTGACCCGGCCTCCTCTGATGCACGCATGCACGCACACACGCAGCCGTCCGCGATGCCCATCCTGCACGAGGGCGTCGCAGCCGGTGGCCTGCCCTGATGACTGACCCGACCTGGCCTGATGACTGACCTGACATGGACTGCTCTTATGCCACACGCAGCCGTCCGCGATGCCCATCCTGCGTGAGGACGTGGTGGCCTGCCCTGACGATTGACCCACCTTGCCCTTGCTTCTGACCTGGCCTGCTCGGATGCACGCACGCAGCCGCAAGTGACGCCTATCCTGCGCAAGGACGTCGCACAGCTGGAGCGCCTAATCGTGGCCTGCAAACTGATGCACTTTGCACTGCGCACTTTGCACTGCGCAAATGGACTGCTGTAATGCATACACGCACGCAGCCGTCCGCGATGCCCATCCTGCGTGAGGACGTCGCGCAGCAGGTGGCCGGCACGGTGCTGGGCCTGCTGGATCGAGCGATGGCACAGGTGGAGCGTGCGCTCGCAGGGGCCAAGGGAGGGGAAGTGGGCAAAGGTGCGGTGCAGTGAGGGAAGGGGTGTGGTGGGGTGGGGTGGGGGGAGAGAGGAGGGGACGCAGACCCTCCCTCGAGACGCCGACCCTCAACCTCAGCATATCAGAAGTCAAGGGGGCTCACGTTAGTGGGCTCGGTGGCGCCTGGGCGGGCGCAGGTGCTGGGTGTGTGCTCCTGATGCGCTCAGAGGTCGCGTACACGTTCTCCTGCCTCTTTGCCGACCCCGTCCGCCTCCTGCCAACCCGCCTGCATCGTGCTGGCCCTGCCGACTCCTCCCTGCTTCCTCCTCGCCCACCGCATGCTGCCTGCCGCATGCTCACATCCCGCCCCCTCCCTCCTTCTGCCTCGCTTGTGCTCCTGCTGACCCCGCATGCTCCCCCCTGCCGTCTCCCTCAACCGCCGCGTGTTGCCTGCCGCAGACTCTGCTCTAATCCCGCATGCTCCTACTGACCTCGTGTGCTCCTGCTGACCACGCCTGCCTGCTTCTCCCTTGCCAACCGCGTGCCGCCAGGCGGCGCGCTCTCGAAGCAGCAGCTGCGCGTGCAAGCGGAGGCCGCGGCGCGCGTGCAGGTGGGCAAAGCATCTGCACGCACGTGTGCACATGCACGCACACGCTCACGCACGCACGGGCACGCACCCGCACGCACACACGTGCATAGGCGGAGGCAGCAGCGAGCGTTCAGGTGGGCGAAGCAGCACACGCACGTGTGCACATGCGTGCACACACACGCACGCGCACAAGCGGAGGCAGCTGCATGTGCAGATAAGGCATGCAGCACAGGCACGCGCCCGCCCGCACGCGCACCCACGCACACGCAAACTCGCTCTCCCACGCGCACACGCCCAGATCAGAACAGCCCGCGCGCCGCTCGTGTGACCGACATGCAAACATGCATGCACACACTCACTATCTTCAGGCGGTCGTTGGCGTGCTCTCACCAACACGCGGCTGGGGCTGTGTGCAACAGACACAGACACACAAGCCTCATTTATGTAGGAGGAGGCAAATTAGCACAGGGGCACATTTGCACACTCTGCTATTAGAGAGCTGCTCCCTGCTGCTTGGCCGTGCGCCCGGCGCCCCCTTTCTGGACTTGAGCTGGAGAAATGTTGGGAAACCCATGGCCTAAGGGACGGGTCTGGCGAAGCGGCCCAGCCACCCTTGGTGGGATGGAAAGATTTACACCCCCAGGCACATGTTGGCCATTCCAAATTGAGTACTTTGCCCGTATGCAGGATCGGCATACGCGCCCCTAGTGGCACCTGGGAGCCCCTCACTAGCCCCAACTTGCAACACCGAGCACACCACACGTCTTGGGGACCTAAGTACTAGCTGTGTAGCCCGGGGGGGGGCCTCCAGCCATCCTGGAACGCATTGCCAGGGGCAGAATCTGGGTGTGTGCTAATTTGCCCCGCTCGTCTCTCGTCGGCCCGTCAGCCCACCTGAGTTCAAAGTCAAATTGAAGGAGATGTGCAACACTCACCACCAAACCAAATACACCACTGGAAAGGCCTAAGAGCCAGCCTTCTGTGACTGTCCCCAAAATTTTCAGGAACCCAGTATTGAGGGAGATGTGGGGATGTAAACCTATGTGTGTGCTAATTTGCCCCACTTCCTCCTACACCACACGCCTCCTTCCTGAACTTGTCTGCAGGCGGTCGTCGGCGTTCTCTCCTGCATCACCGACACGCGGCTGGGGCTGCCGGCAGTGCTCGAGGCGCAGACGCACAGCTTGACCACGTGCTACAAGCTGCTGGTGCGTGTAGGGTGTGGCTGCCTGCCTGTATAGCCCCATTGCTTAGCCTTGGTACTAGCTGTGGGACTGCCAGCTGTACTCGATGTGCAAACGCACAGCCCGACTGCATGCTACAAGCTGCCGGTGCGTGTGGAGGGTGGCTGCCTATCTAATTGGGCTCATAAGCGGCTCCTTATGAGCCTCGTAAACTTAAAGTGCAGCCTTGGGGCTGCCAGTCGTACTGGATGCGCACACGCACAGCCTGGCCGTGTGCTACAAGCTGCTGGTGCGTGTGGGTTGTGTAGCCTCATTGCTGAGCCCCATCACTAGATAGGCGTGCAGCCTTGGGGCTGCCAAATACGCTTGACGCAGGCGCAGACGCACAGCCTGACCACGTGCTACAAGCTGTGTGTGCGTGTGGGGGGTGGCTGCCTGTCTGTATAGCCCCATTGCTCAACCTAAGTACTAGCTGGGACTGCCAGCTGTACTCGACGCACAAACGCACAGCCTGACCACAGGCTACAAGCTGCTGGTGCGTGTGGGGGGTGGCTGTCTGTCTGTATAGCCCCACTGCTTAGCATAAGTGCTAGCTGTGGGACTGCCAGCTGTACTTGACTCACAAACGCCCAGACGGACTGCTATAACTGCTGGTGCGTGTGGGTGGGTTGTTTGGCCGCATTGCTGAGCCCTATCACTATCTAGGAGTGGAGCCTTTGGGCTGCCAGCTGTGCAGGACACAAGCGCAAACGCACAGCCCGACCACGTGCTACAAGCTGTTGGTGCGTGTGGGGGGTGGTAGCCTGCCTGTAAAGCCCCATGGCTGAGCCCCATCACTAGATAGGAGTGAAGCCTTGGGGCTGCCGGCTGCGCTTGGCACAGGCGCAGACGCACAGCCTGACTGCATGCTACAAGCTGCTGGTGCGTGTGTGGGAGGTGGCTGCCTGTCTGTTTAGCCCCATTGCTGAGTGTCATCACTAGATAGGAGTGCAGCCTTGGGGCTGCCAACTGTTCTTGGCACAGGCGCAGACGCACAGCCCGACTGCATGCTACAAGCTGCTGGTGCGTGCGGAGGGTGTCTGCCTATCTACTTGGGCTCATAAGGCGGCTCCTCATACGCCCCGTAAACTAAAAGTGCAGCCTTGGAGCTGCCAGCTTTCCTGGATGTGCACACGCACAGCCTGGCCGTGTGCTGCAAGCTGCTGGTGCGTGTCGGTGGGCTGTGTAGCCCCCATTGCTGAGCCCCATCACTAGATAGGAGTGCAGCCTTTGGGCTGTCAAATGTGCTTGGCACAGACGCAGACGCACAGCCGGACTGCATGATACAAGCTGCACATGCACACGCACACACGTCCACAGCGGCGCGCGCGCACGCACACTCGAGCTCACGCCTACGCACCCCCCCTCCCTCCCCAGGCCTCCGTCGCCAAGACCACGACCTCTGCCGCGTCCGGCGTCAAGCCGACCCCGCTGCTCCCCCCTCCCCTCACGTCCCTCGTGGGCGCTGTCACCCCACCCCCTTCCCCCCTCCCTCACTCCTCACCCCTCATCCTCCACCCTCCCAAGGCGTCTGTCGCCAAGACCGCGACATCAGCCGCGTCCGGCATCAAGCCGCCCCCTCCCCTGCCCCCTCCCCTCGCGTCCCTCGTGGGCGCTGTTATCCCCCCCCCTCACCCACCGCACGCACGCACACACACTCACACACACACATCAGGCGTCCGTCGCCAAGACAGCCACTTCAGCGGCGTCCGGCGTCAAGCCGCCCCCTCCGCTCCCCTCTCCCCTCGCGTCCCTCATCGGCGCTGTCAACCGCGAACTCTCTCCCGGTGTCTACTCCCTCATCGAAGACCTGGAGGAGGTCGACGGTGGCAAAGGAGGCGGGGCGGACGGGGAGGGCGAGGGCAACGGGGCCAAGGGCAAGGGCGCGCGGCTGAAGCGTGCGCGCGCAATCCGCAAGCAGGTCAAGTCCATCCCGGCGCTGGTGTTCCAGGTGCGCGTGTGTGTAGTGTGTGTGGTTTGGTGTGGGGGGGGGTAGTGTGTGTGTTGTGTGTGTTGTGTGTGTAGTGTGTGTGTGTGTGTGAGTGTGTGTTGTGTGTATGTGTCAGTGTGTGGATGGCTTGCATGGTGCGTCTGTGCTGGGCGTGTGCTTACTGGGTAGCGGTGCGGTGTGGCTGGGCAGGCAGGTGGTGGGGGTGGAGGGGGTGGAGACAAAGGGGGCCAACGGCACGGGCGTGCGGCTGAAGTGTGGGGGGGGGAGCATCGGGATAAGTCCATCCCGATGCTGTTGTTCCAGGTGTGTGTGTGTGTGCACAGCGGTCCAGACGGGGTGCTGAAGGCCATGACAGAGTCATTCGACAAGCTATATGGCGGGGAGACCAAGCTCAGCGACGAGACCCTGAACCAGCTGGAGAACGATGTAGCGGCGTTTGAGCTCACACGCGCCACAGAGGTGGACGAGGCGCACGGGCGCCCCCCTGACCTGGCTGAGACGGAGGCGTGTGTGCGAGCGTTGCGCTCGGCCGCCGCTCCGGGCGGTGACCAGCTGGACGCCATGCTGTTGCGGTGCCCACCTGCCATCGCATGGCTCCACCGGGTCATCATCGCCGTATGGCGGTCGGGGAGAGCCCCGAGGGAATGGAAAACTGCTATTATCACACCGTTATATAAGGGGAAGGGTCCGCGTGACTCCCCTGGTAACTACCGCGGTATAAGCCTTCTCTCTATTGCCGGGAAAGTGTACGCTGCCATACTTCTGCACCGCGTCTCCACGCAGGTTGATGGTCAGTTGCATGAGGCTCAGTGTGGTTTCAGAAAAAGCAGAGGCACTGTTGATGCGATTTTTACTCTGCGCTCGCTGAGCGCGGCACATGCCGAGTACAAACAATGCATGGCTGTGGCATTTGTCGACTATTCTAAAGCTTACGATTGCATAAACCGTGCGGCACTGTGGAGAGTCCTTAGATTATATAGTGTTCATCCGCACATTATTGATCTGTTGGAGGATCTTCACACCAACACCGCAGCTGCCGTGCGGCTGGCTGGGAAAATCGGGCACGAATTCCCCGTGTCGTCTGGTGTGCGACAGGGGTGCGTCATTGCTCCTGTGTTGTTCAATGTTTTTATTGACCACATAGTGAAAAAGGCGCTAGACATGATGCCAGAGGGGGCTGGCGTGTCAGTCGTGACCCGAGCCGGCGGCTCTGTGTTGTCGTCGTCGGTTGAGCGCATAGTAATGCTGATGTATGCCGACGATTTATGTTTGTTCTCGCATGACCCAGCTCAGTTGGCGCTTATGCTGAAAATCCTTGACAAAGTGTCCTCTAGCTTTGGCATGCAAATCAACGCCGCCAAGACAGAAGTGATGATTTTGCCAGCAGATTTTGTCGCGGATCTGCCCACGTTTGCGCTGACTGGTGGTGAAGTGAAGACCGTCTCTGCATTTAAGTATCTAGGGAGTTGGATAACCCAGAGTGGTGGTGTGGAAAAGGAGATCGGTGTGCGTGTCGGTCGCGCGCTGGGCGTGTTTGCGTCTTTTGATAAGATTTGGGCCAGCAAGAAGATGCAAGTGCAGTCTAAGATGCGGGTTTACAACACTTTCGTGCTGCCCCACTTTCTGTACGGCTGCGAAACATGGGCCCCTACTAAAACACAACTGACTCGATTGGAGGTTGCCCACTCTAACTGCCTTCGTCGCATTCTGGGTGTGCGCCTGGTCGACCGGCACAGATTAACTTATATTCGGCAGGCGTGCGACACTGAGCCAATTGAGAGCCTTGTGGCAAAGCGATCAATGCAGTGGCTAGGCCATGTGATGCGCATGCCGGCTTCTCGTCTTCCTCGTACGACTTTTGACTGCACAATGGATGTGGCTCGGCAGCAAGGCCGGCCTCCAGCCTCCTCCCGACACTATTTTCTTAAGCTACTGATTCAGCAGCTAGGCGAAACTAGTGGCACTCGTTCTGATTGGAAGACTTTTTCGGACACGGCGTTTGAGCGTGCTCAGGATAGGGTCGGGTGGAGAGCCGTGGTGTACGGTCCGGCTGCCCCTCAGGCGCCGGCCCCTCCACCACGGCGGTCAAGTAGATTGGCAAGCGCCACTTGACCCCCTATCCCCTAGAAGCAGTTAGGACCTATTTTGGAGGCGTCGCACAATAGCTCTCCTTTTTGCTCTGGGACTACACGTTGGCAGGCAGCCGGCTGGTGGCTACCGCCCCTCACAAGTAATTGTTAGGGCCAGAACTGGACTTGGGTCTAGGCGGTGGTACTAGGACTAGAGGTAGTCTTTGCTGGAAAGCCGATGTAACTGTAACTGTGTGTGTGTGGTGCGGTATAGTGTGGTGCGGTGCGGTGTGGTGTAATGTGAGGGTGTGGTGAAGTGTGGTATTGTAGTGCGGTGGTGGTGCGGTGTGATGCAGTGTGGTGTGGCTGGGCGGGCAGGTTGGGCAGGGGAGGGCGAGGGCGTGTGGGGCACACGACTTGCAGGTGCCGCCATCGCTCCTCCCTCCCCACCCACCCACCCACCCATACCTCCTGCCATCTGCACGTGCCACCCATGCCTCGCGCCACCCACACTGTATCCCACACACACACACACACACACACACACATCGAGAGCTGGGACAAGCAGCTCGGCACCCACCCGCTGCCCGTACGCGCCAGCCACACCGCGCGCTTCCCACACTAAACCTACCTTCCCCCCCCCCACACACACCCCGCCAACACACACACGCGCGCACATCGGGAGCTGGGAGAAGCTGCTCGGCGCCCACCCGCTACCCGCACGCACCGCCCACACCGCACGCTTCCCACACTATACCTACCCCCCCTACTCACCCCCCGACACACACGCACACACACACGTGCAGATTGAGAGCTGGGAGAAGCAGTTTGGCACCCACCCACATGCGCCACCCACACCTTGCGCTACCCTCACCACACTTATCCCCCCACACACACCCCACCCCACACACGCGTGCACATTGAGAGCTGGGAGAAGCAGCTCGGCTCCCACGCGCCAACCGCACGCGCCACCCACACCTCGCGCCCCCACACCTTGTGCCCCCACACCTACCGCCCCCACACCACACACACACACACACACCTGCGTGCAGATTGAGAGCTGGGAGAAGCAGCTCGGTGCGCTCGGTAAGGCGACCGGCTCCGACCTCTTTGCCGGCACCAAGCGCACAGTCAACCGCGACTTCAGGTGGGGTGTTGATTAAAGGAGAGTTGAAACCGTGACTTGGGGGAGGGTTGTTTAGAGAGCTTCTCTGTCTTAGGAGCTGGGTGGGAAGTGTGAGGGAGTTGAAACCGTGACTTGAGGGTCGGTTGTTTAGAGAGCTGACACCGCGACCGAAGGGTGGGGAGTGTGAGGGGCCGGCACCAACCGGCATCAAGCGCACAGTCAACCGCGACTATATGAGGGGTTACTGATGGTGATGGATGTTACAGTCGTGTGTGACGCTCGAATAGACCTGTGTTGGTGTTGGGGAGTTGAAGCCACGACTGAAGTGTGTGGAGTGTGAGGGAGTCGTGGCTGGCACCAGCGCAGTCACCCGTGACTCCAGGTGTGGTGTTCGGGAGGTGCAACCGCAACTGCGACCGGCGCCCTTGACGAGTTGTACTCCCTGATCCCTCAAATACAGCCTTATTTCAAGCCGTTACTGAGCCCCCGTGCACCTCCGCACCGTGGCGGGGCCTCATGGCCTCCCTCCTCTCTCTCTCATCTCCCAAACGCCTGGCTACTGAGCAGTTACCGACCACCACCGCTACCCCGCCCAAAACCCCACCCCCAGGCTGGAATACGACGAGGGTCAGGGCGACGACGCGCCAGAGCCGGCTGCTGTGCCGGTGACGGCGGGGCCCAAACCGCGTAAGAAGCGCGCCGCGGCAGGCGCCGGCGACGGGTCGCAGCAGCAGGGCGGGGGCGCGGGGGCGTCAGGCAGCGGCGGCAGCGGCGGCGCTGGCGGCGGTCTCCTGGCGCCTAAGAAGGCCGCCCAGAAGAAGCGCGCGCGATCGGAGCAGGCCGCTGCTGCCGCCGGCACCAGTGGCGGCGGCGCTGGCGGGAGTGGCGGCGTGCTCGTCAAGGCGGAGGTTCAGAGCCAGGGCGCGAGCCAGGGTGGGCGCGTGCCGGTGATTGCGCAGCGCCGCAAGCAGCCCAAGGTGGTGAAGGTGTCAGAGGAGGAGGCAGATTAGGCGCGGGGCATGTGCAGGGGGGGGAGGGGCAGGGGCAGGGCGACAACTGATCACAACGGCTGAGAGGCGCAGCTGCTACTCTTGCGCTCTTTCTGTGAATTCTGGTTCAGTGCGTTTCTGCCTGCTGGCAGGTGGTGATGATGATGGATTGCAGTCGTGCGCAACAAACGAATGCAGTAACAAGTAACAGGCTTGTAACATCCATGGGGGGGGAGCCTGGTCGTCTGGCACAGCTGTGTGCTGGCCAGCTCCCATGGGAGCGGAAGGGGCCCAAAAGTGGTTGGGCTGCGATTGCATGGTTAGAGGCAGGTCAGCATGCGACGCCCCTGTTCCAGAAACTTGAAAAAATTAAAAAGAAAAGAGAAATTCCGTTGACACCATTACTGTTTTGCTGCGCATGTACCGACGGACGTGCAATGACGGCCTCGAACAGGTTCGGTGCGCCAGCAGCGGCGACATATGGGAGTGTACGTTCGTTTAAGCGGCGTGTACGATAACGAATTGTACTGTCTCTTGTGGCGTAAGATGGGAGATAAGACGGGGACTGTATGTGGCGCCTGCCAATGGCGGGGCGAACACTATCTGGAAGCGTCGCGTGACGGCCGGGTGCGATTAGGAAGGTGCAAGCGAACGGGGGGCTCTCGTCAGTGGGCTCACGGCTGGTAATGGTGTGTGAGGGCGATTGCCCATGGGAGACACTTCAGTAATGATGGATTTACAGGCAGGGGCACCTCTAAAGGCGTATGAGACCGTGCTCGGCGCGTACGGCCCGAGCACCTCCATGGGATGGCTGGCTACTGGTGGTAAGGAACCACCACTCTGCAAAGAGCGTGGGCGCACCCCCAGGTCCCTTATCGCAGCGGCAGCAAACACTTGTTGAAGAAGGCGTGTGCATATGGAAAACAGCGAGAGGCAAGTGGGGCATCGCCAACCGCTAAGAGATAGATCCCCCCACATGGGGAGAGTGGCCAAGTCGTGGCCTGAAAGGATGAAAAGCTGGCCGGGCTCAACAGGGCCAGCTGGTAGTCTGTTGCAGCCAGGGTGGCACGATACGGAATACAAAAACGAATACGGAGTACGATACGATAAGGACTACGGGTTTCAAATGGGGGAATACGGTGGGGGAATACGGTGGGAGAATACGGTGCTGCAGTTGAGGCGCCACACGTGCGTGAGCACGCGCATCATCGCCTTGGTGTCAACACGCGCGCACCACACCACCACCACTTGTCTTGTACTAGTAGCCCCACCCTGTAAACCTAAGAACTGGCCTAAGGCTAAGGTCTAGGTCGCCGTGCGGTCGGAGCTGAACGGTCACCCCATCCTATTCCTTGACTGTCGTTGGCTAGTCCCGTGGGGTGTGGCCCTGTGAAACCTTACGAAACGCACCCATTTTTCATCCTCACCCTAACCCTGCCTTAACCCCAATGAATTCACAACAAGAATGCCTCTACCCCCCCCCCCCCCCGTCAAAATTTTACCCTCGGGTTCCTACACGTAAACCAAGACGTATTTCACATGCAAGAGCAGTTCTGAACTCCCCTCGTCAAGCTGATGTCGATTACACTCGGAATTAAAAAAAAAACGGACGATTCTACCAAAACTTGGGAAGTGTGGGGATTTGGTTTCGGATTTTTTTCGTACTCCGTATTCCGTATCGTTTTCCGTATTCCGTATTCTGGATACGGAATACGGAAAAAAAATACGGCCGTATTGTGTCACCCTGGGTGCAACACTCGATTGTGGCGATTGAACGGCAGAAAGTTATGTGCCACTCGCTCAACTGTCCCACTCCCCCACGTTCCTCATTCATAGAAACTTGTTGGTGGTGTCAGCACGTTTCACATCGTAATGCTCTCATCTTCTAGTTTCTTCATCATCAGCTGTTTTGGACAAGGTGCGTTTGAGTCTAAACAGCATCTATGTCTAGCGGAAGTTTAGCAGGTGCATGCGCAAGTGCGCAAAGGTGAAAGCATGGGTTGTGCAGGGAGAGATGGTTGGGCGCCAGCAACGGTCGGTGTTCCAGACTCTCCTCTTGGGCTTCCTCAACAACGCCTCCAGACTCGAAACAACACTTTCAGCCTCAGATGTTCTCAGAGGGATGAGAAAGGGGCAGAAGGCGCAGATATTCTCAAGCAGAAGCCCCCGGGGGAGGAAGAGGCGCGTCGCGTGGCCAAGCTCGGCCTCTCAGGCAGCTCTCAGCCACCAAAAGCTATTCCAGTCACATCCAAAGCGAAGTCGGGCCAGCCAACCGAGCTTCTCCCCACGTCGCAGTTAGACCACCAGAGCTGGGGGGTGGGCGTCGCGAGGAACTCGAGCGTGCCAAAGCGAGAGATCCCGTCGTCCTCAAAGGGGCCTATCAGGATGTGCCTTCGGATGACCTCCGTGACTCGCTCGGCGGTGCAGCGGTCAGCCGCCTTGCGTCTCGCCTCGTCCGCCTGGTGCTTCACCTCTGTTGCTGCTTCAGATGTGTCTGAGTCCGAGTAGAACTCTGGCTTGTAACCTCCCCACCGGTCGACAACGTCGTAATCGCCGAATGCCTCAAAAACATCCATCTTGAGGTTGTCTGCGTACTCCTGCATGTTTGCCACGCCAGCCTCGTCCAACGGAGCGTTAAACATAGCCGTAACTGTGTCCACGTGCAGGCGGAGAGCGTGGTAGCGAGCCTAAAGACTGAGAGTCTCGAATGCAATCGGATCGCAGCGAGGGTCCCACACATCCTCCGGCAGGCGCATCTTAGGGTAATGCATCATCTGGACGTGCGCCCAGGTGCTGCAGTGCTCCGTAAACAAGCGGTCGCACTCAAACGACAGTCCTCCGCACGGCTCGCAGCGCAGCAGCGCAGCAGGCCGCGGCAGCCACACGCCCTGCTTGTCCTCGTCGTTCTCTGTTGGTGCTGGGACGAACAGGTCAACGACCTCGCCGGTTGCCTCGTTGAACTCGGTTCTTGGGTAGTGAGGGCTGTACAACACCAGGGCGGGCACGTTTCCGCACGCGGCGTGGTCGCTCGCGTGTGGGTGTCAAAAGCCACCGCGCTCATCATGGATGCGGGGGGGGGAAGACCTGGTCAACACTGAAAGGGTTCGCCTGCATGAGCAGCTTAAGCAGGGGCGCCCACAGGTGGTCGGCTGTCATTGCTGCGCGCAGCTCCTTCGAGGTTGCCGCGATACGGCACAGGTCCTCGGGAGACAAGGCAACGTCCCACACGTGGCTCCACGCCCATCGGCCAGGGAAGGTGCCGTCAGGGGTGTTGGTGCCGGTGCTGGTGTCGATGCAGGTGATGGTGTCGGTGACGGTGTCGGTGGGCGGGATGGAGTGCTTGAGCACTTCCACGAGCAGGTTGATGCCAGAGAAGGGAAGAGGCTCGCCAGGTGGTGCCATGAAAGCCATGTCGAGGGTGCTGCATGGAGGGGTGAGACGGCAAGCGTTTAGGGCACGTCTAGAAGTCGCCATTGCAGGGGGGACTGGATCAACCGGCACACAGGATATGCATGCGCATGTGGGCTCCAGCACGCGGGTGTGATGGTGAGGGCGCTCCTCGTGCGCCACGAGGAGCGCACGGGTGCATCGAAACGGCGCATGCATTGATGGAAACGGCGCATGCATCGATGGAAACGAGGCGCACGCATCGATGGGTGCATGCCCCGCATTGATCTATCCGGTCCTTTTGCGCAGCATGGCATGGCAGGTGCTACAAAGCCATGCGCTTTGTGCAAGGGCTGAGAGAGTGATCTAGAGGTGACAGCGCGGGCAACACGCATGCACGCACGCCTCACTCACTTCCACAGGGCCTGAATCATGTTGGGAAGCACGCGATATGGAGGCGTCGCGTCGCGGGCGGCGGCGGAGCGGAGAGTCGAGCTCAGGGGAGGCCAGTCGGTGGTGAACGCACGCAGGCAGCAGATAGGAGACGACGTTGATAGCGTGGCGTGCGGGATCAAGTCGGAAATGCGGGGGGGGGGGGGCAAACAATGATCCGCACAAAGAGGTGTGCAGATTTGGCAATCGCTTGCCCCTACGCAAAAACATGTGGAATTTGACCCACGGTTGGGACACTCGTATGACCTGTGTGAGCGCTGCACCGTGCATGCCCTGTGTCATAAAAGGCGCTGTGGACAGCCAGCTGTGGTCCCCGAAGGCGTGTGTTGCTAGCGCTGCGTGGCACAAACAAGCGCTGCGACCCCCAGGTGGAGTGAAGAACGGGTGCAGGCATCCCGTTGTTCGTGTTTCGTCCCATCCACGTGGGAGATTGTAATCACAACTTACAACTTACAATTTCCACGTCGCTCCTTCGTCTTTTAGATGAACCCAGTTCATTGTGACCAACGACCCGCAGCCGGCGTGGCCGGTAAGAGCGTCAAACAGGTGGCCACCCCGGAGGAAAGCACCCTAGCGTGCACAAGTGGCTCCCCAAAGCTATCAACCCTACACCACAACCCCTACGCCTCGAACCCTCAATTCTTCAGGAACCCTACAATTGTATAATTGTATAAACCCTGAACCCTGAACCCTAACCACAACCCCTATTCAACCCTGCACCCCACCCGCTAGCAGCGCGTGGGCACATTTCTTATAGCGGGCGAGTGAGGCCGAACAATCCACCGGTTTGATTCACTGAATTGATGGGCGGGAGGGCGGATCATACCCCTCCCCTTTGACCTCATCATACCCGCGCCATCATGCCCGCCCCATCGTGCCCGTACCATCATCAGATCAGCTGACGCGTGCACCCCAGAATCCCCCTCAGGGCCTGGCTGTACGTGATACCTGATGGTCACGGCACACACGGATGTGTGGTCGTCTGTTGGGATCGCTCGCGCCATCATCACATAAGCTGCGCAGCGTGCCCGTGGAAAGTCCGTGGGGCCCAGCTGCACGCATCGCGCCATCGTCAGCCACGCCGCTGCCACTGCCGCCGGCTGCAGTGGCGCCAAGGGGGGCGCTACTGAGCGCGTGCAGCGGAGATGCGCTGCGCGTCACGGGCAGGGATCGCCGCAGCGCCGCCTGTGCCCAACGACCACGCCGACGCCGGCGCAGGACGGCCAAAGCCGGCGGCGGCTCCCCGATTGGGCGCACCACTCGCCGCATAGGTACCCCTGGCGATTGAGCTGTCCCGAGCACAAAGATGATGGCTGCCGAGCACTGCCGCTTGCCTGGCCCGCCCTGCTGCTGCTGCGGCGGCGGCTGCACCGCATCGTCTTCCCCCCCCCTCCACACACACACACACACCAGAGCAACCTCAGAGCTGACGCGTGCGACCCTTAAACCCTTGACACATAGGAATTATACCCATCATCGACATCTCAGACCTCACACCATTGGGTGGGTGTGCCAAACTAAAGAAGCTTGCAATTGCGCGCAGCCAGGTGTCATCCTTTGCACCGCTGCAGGGCTTTGTTGAGCTGGAGCACCTCAACATGGCCTACCTGCCTCATGTGAGCGTCCTTGCACCGCTGTCTGCGTGTGGTCAGCTCAAGGACCTACGCATGATCGGACCTGCACATTTGTGTCCAGGCTCGCCCCGCTGACGGCGTGCGCACACCTGACGAGCGTTGAGCCGCTCATGGCATGTGTGCTGCTGGAGGGGCTGCGGATTCTTCAAGGTCCTCAAGGTCGTCAAGGTCGCCAGCGGAGTCGTCACCCTCACACAGTGGATACAGGGCCTAATTACCCTCACACAGTGGACACAGGGCCATATCAACCTCACACAGTGGATACAGAGCCTAACTTACTAGGGCCCAATTTATTACAACGGGCTCTCTCGGTGGCTGTCTGAAGAGCACCTGCCTGGAATGATGGCACTCAAAACTGCGATTGCGCGGCTGTGTAGTGATCCTTGGGAAGGATTTAGCAATTAATTATTATTCCGCTTTTTTCCGGCCTTTTCCCGGCACAATTATTTTTTCCCGGCTTTTTCCCGGCACAATTGTTTTTTTCCCCGAGCGGAAAAGCGGAAAAGCGGAATAGCCTACAAAGCAATTAATGAAAATTCCACTCAAATTCCGCTCCGAGCGGTATACTGCCATAGCAAGGATCACTGCGGCTGCGCTTACTGCTGTATTGATGCCTCCGTCAGCGGTGGCGATGCCAAGGCGCAGTGTGCGAGGCGAGTAGCTTCTAAAGCTGCACGCCACCACAATGACGATATTGCTTGCTGATGGTCTGGCGTCTGTTGTAAGTTGTGTCGTCATCACTGGGTCATCACTGGGGCATACATCGAGACGATTTTCCGCCGCGGTGTAAAAACCCAACCCACCGCTAGGAATCCTCGATCGGTTATTATGCAATAAAATACCGTATAAGGATTATCTAGGGGTTTTAGGGAGGAGCTAGCTAGAAGCAGGAGTTGTCGTCTCTTTTCTCATTTCGCCATCGTCGTCGTCGCCGGTAGTGCAGACATGCTGCAACAAATCGTCGCTACGCAGCGCCCTTTGGTGCACTTGCAGCGGGGCTGTGTGCGACGTGACCTTTCACGCGGTTGCGGTCCCTCAGTTCGCCATCGTCGCCCCAATCTCCGGCGCAACGAGTCTTCGCTACCCAGGTTCCTCGGCGCACAAGCTGCCGTGCAGTGTGCGCGACAGGGGACGTGTTGTAGGTACAGCCATGCATGCCGCTGTCATAGTAGGCTCCTAGTACAGCCATGCAGCCGCCTCCCTCTACCACTAGCGACGTAATAGCGAAGTATAATCATTTTGCGGGTTGCGAGCTCGAGTTCGATTCCCGCTCCGCTTTGCTCATTTTTGCGACTTAGTACGTGCGAGCATGCGAGAATCACGCTGCCTGCGCGCTGCTAACAGCTACCGGGCACCAGGCAGACAGTCAGCAGGCAGCCGCTGCAGCTATGCAACCTGCGCGTGCATGCATGTGGCTAGCAGGCAGCACGCTGCAGGCAGGCTGCAGGCAGCGTGTGTGTGTGTGTGTGTGTGTGTGTGTGTAGTATGAGGTTATTCACCCTCTTGTTGGCGCACGGTTGGTCACCCGCCTCCAAATGGAATCTCCTCAATGATGACCAGAAACAGCCTATCTAGGTCTGCCGTGCAGAGTTCTCTGCAACGATCTCTCTCTCTCTCTCTCTCTGTGTGTAGGGCGCGGCACGGTATACGTATACCGTTTATACCGTGTGTATACCGTTACGGTATAAATACCGTATACGGCCCGATGTATACCGTAAACAGCATTTTTTCGGACAGCAAGTAAAAGGCGTAAAGACTCCAACTCCCTTGAAACTGCATGGATTTTGACGATTCGACTTGCATTGGATAGCTAATGACAAGGTACATCCAGGACAATGCTTGGATACAGCATGGGGTGGAGGGAAGAATTTGGTGTTTGCATGGGGCTCGATTAACGGAGGTGCGTTCTCGTTGCCGAGCCCTGGACCCAGTAATGCGGCGCTGCTGGTGACGAGGATCTCCGTGCCGCTGACGAGCGGAGTAAAATACGACTGGCCCGGCTCCTGCTAGACTGCCCTTCGGTGGAACACTTCAGGAGCGGCTTGCCCGGCGCTGCCATGGCTTGGCGAGTAGCCGCGGCGCTGCCGCGGCCCGTGCTGGGAGACGGCCCTTATCCTCCCCCCATGCAGGACGCCATGCGGCACCGATCTCGACGAGTTGATCGACGAGCGGAGGAGCTGGCGCCCGTCAATGCATGCTGGACATTGGTCAAGATGGCTGCCCGTGGAGGCGGGCTACCATCACGGCTTCAGCGGTGGCGACCGCCGAGGCAACACAGAGTAAATCCGCTTCACCAATCGCAGCGTTCGTCACCGCGCTCATCCTCGGGGTCGCTCGTCTGCCGGTGACTGGCGTTGGAAGGTCTTCAGGCAGCCTCCATGACAACTCTGTCGTCCATGCACCCCTGGAGGGTGGGACCTGGCCATGCATGAGGCATGGGGCGCCGGCTGAGCCCCATGCAAACGAGAGCTGGACAGCCATGCACTGCCAGGCGGGGACCGTTCCAGTCAGCGCCAGTCGGCTCTGCCGGCTTGACTGGCCACAAGGCCACTACTGTGACCCTGAGGAAGGTCCTCTCCTATATGCTCCTTGCCAGACATGTCTCTCAGAGACCGCTGTTTGGGGTAGTCTAGCCGGCGGGAGCGGTAGTCTATCGGCCGGGAGCCGGCGGTACTCTAGTACTTTTGTGTGCTGGAGTATTGGCGGGTGTCTCTAGTAGAAGAGTAGCCTGCTTAGCTGGAAACCCCGTGTTACTGTTACTGATGGGGCGCAGGGATGCTCCGGCTGCCATGCAGTGAGAAAAAAACAGTTTTGTGGTTCCTCTAAACCAAGCACAGCAAAGTTAGCTTGTTAGAGTGGATTTGTGATGTCCATGATGTCAGGCATCCGAATCCACCATTCCCGTCTCAATCGGATCAGGGAATCAAGGGCATACACGTATACCCTTGTATACGATTCACATTATACGGTATTATACGGTATACGGGCCCGCGTATACGGTATACTGCCGCGCCCTATGTGTGTGGTCGATTTTTTTGATTTTTTTTTACAGTCCGTCGGACGCCGTTGATGGCGCATTAGACCCTAGGAAAGAGGCCGGCAGCTGTCAAAATTAGACCCCTAGCATGCCATCTGCCATCATGATTGCTGTGCACGCGGTGCGTGTCTCAAAACAGGCGACAAGGAAGTCAGCCAACTCGTGCCAGAACCTGGGGTTCTCCTGGCCTGGCCGAGGATTCATAAACTCCCGCATCCGCTCATCTAAATCGGCCTCCTCGGGGCGAGGGATGGACCGAAACAGGCTGTGGGCCTGCACCCGTGCCTCTTCATAGGCAGGGCACTCAAATACCATGTGTGCCTCATCCTCTAGCCCACCGCATAGACAGCACGCCCGCTGGCTGCGTCGCTGCCTCTGTCCCGCCACGGCGTAGCGCCCCCGCTCTATCTGCAGCTCATGGAGCCCCATCCTGAACCTAGCTAGAGCCGTGATCCGGGCAGCACTGTTCAGCCCTGAGCTCAAAAGGGCCGGCGGCTCGCTGTCGCTACCCGCCATCCACCGCATGTAGGTCAGCATCTTAAAGCCGCGCGACCACTCCTCAGGTACATCTCGCACGGTAGTGCCGCTCGGCAGCGCCGGTGTGCTTGTCGCAGCGGCCAGCCACGCCGTGGTCGCCACGTCCAGCAGGTTGGTGATGCGTACCGGTCCCTCCTGGTCCCACGCCAGGGTGTGCCCCACAGTTCCGAGGCACACCTGCAAGCGTGCCGCCCAGCACGTCCCCCCCGCTTCCGCCAGCCCCAAGCTCTCCCGCATCGCATCTTTAAGCAGGTCACCGTCAGGCCGCCCCCGCGCCTTATCCCCAAAGCACGTCGCCTGGCGCAGCCAATCTGCCGCCAGCGGCCGCCACCCCGCCTCCCGCGCAAAAATCCCCAGTTGCTGCCCGTTGCTGCGGACTCCTAGGGACGCACGGGTAAATTGCAGAAGCACTTCTTCCAGGGTGCGCCAACCGTCGCGTGCGGCCTTAGCGCCCCTCCCACTCCTGCCTCTCTCCCACTGTTCGCCCGCCCCGGCAAACACGCCCCCCCCAGCATCCGCCATCATCGCAGGGCCCCACACCTCACACCCGTAATTTAGCACAGGCCGTACTTGCGTGTCGAACAGGTGGGCCCTAATGCCAATATCATTAAGGCGTATCATACAGCATCTGCGAGTTAGCGCGTATCTGGTGCGCTGGCCCCTATAGCGTCGGGTGCCCACGTCCCCCCCCACTGCCCGCCGGTGGTGAAAGAGCATGCCCAGATATGGGAACTCGTGTGTCATGGGTAGATCTGCTCCTGCAAACTTCAGCGTGACCCTCCCTCCTGCCGCTGTGTGTGTGTGTGTGTCTGCTTGCGTGCGGCTAGCATGCTGCAGCTATGCAGCATGTTCAGCTAGGAAAAGCTTGATTGCTTGAGCTGTAGCAACCAGCGTGTGCTGCAGTTGGGGGGCGGCAGCTAGGCAGCTAGGCGGTGCACTTGTGCTGCAGCTAAGCGGCGTGTGTGCGTTCGTGCTGGCAGCTACCAGACAGGCAGCAGGCAGCAGGCAGCAGCCAAAACAAAACCGATCGGGACGCGACGCGACGGAGCCCTTACATGCATTGCTGCACAGCGCGCCAGCCACGCCTCCAGAACAACTTCATCTGGAGCTGGGGCTGTCCATTGCGCTCTTTTCCCACGCTTTCCCCTCACGCAGTGCGCATTACCCGTGTTTGGGGTGGTTCAGTTTAGAAGCAGGGATCGTCCACGTTTGTTTTATCACACAAGCCTACCACGCCCCTCTCCCATTGCACCACCCTGACCTGTGGGTGGTGTGTGTGTGTCTTCTGGTGTGGTCACACCTGTGGTCACACCTGGGTCACGGAGAGTGACACAGGTGTAGAACGCGCGCTTACGCACGCACGTGCGTGCTTTGGGTAGGCGTCGCGGCTAGTCAAGTTTGACTCTCAACAAAACCTTCCTGAAACAACTCATTCAGAGATCTACCATAAACTCCATGAGCTTTTAGCTACCGCCTCAAAAATAATAATTAAGTGATTCCTGAGACACTTTAGCCAGCGCAGCGGAGCAAATTTTTTAGTATTCTGACTTTAGCGAGGGGTAATATAAATTTCTTCTCACTTAAGCCAGCCTTGCGGAGCCGCCCGTTCACAGCGAGCAAATCCCATCCATCATCCATCCACATCCCATCCATCTTCTGTTCTGTCTCAGCCACGGTCTCAGCGCTGCAAACTGTTCTTACACTCACGAGTGCCAACGGGCAGAGCGGGGCCTCCACCGCCTCAAGATGCATTCCCCTGTCCCCCTCGCCCGGTGGGGGCTGCTGTGCACTCCCATCAGAGTCTGAATCAGCCATGTTTAGCGCTTTGAGAGCGTTAGGCAGTACGTTGGGAAACGTTTGGTAGGGGCCGTTTGGCAGGGGCGGATGTGGCTGTCCACACTTGCCTCATTGGTCCGTCTCCGCCTGGTCCGTCTCCGCCTGGTCCGTCGCGACTTCAGCGACCCCGGATTCTAATTATTTAAGCTTTAGCTGCTCATTTTAGCTTGGGGGTCGAGCAATTAATCATAGCGAAAGGCAAATGGAGTTAACGGTATTGAAAAGAAACCCCTTACGCAAATTTGCAGATGGGTCTGTTTTTTTCAACTGCCCCAAGGGAGTTACAGGGTCCCCCCACACTCGCGCACTGCTCTCGGCTCCGCTTCCCCCTCCCCTCGCTCCATTTTCACTGTGTCGCGGCATCTGCATCTTTATCGCGCAACGTCGCACGTGCCTCGTAGTGCCTGTTCCCTCGCCAGCAAGTCGCATTTCCACGCTCTCTCGCCTCAGCAGTTCGTTCTCAGGCCCCATGCAGAGCCCCAGCGGCACCGTGGGCGCGGCGTCGGACGTGCAGCATGATTTGGTGCGCTGTGAAACTGATGCTGCTGCTGCGTGCACCCCCTTACACCAGAGTGGATGAGGGCACTGCACCCCCACCACAGTCCGAAACGAGTTTACCGCTGGGTTACGTTGGTTTACCGCTGTGTTACAATGTACGCGATGAACTACCCCGGGATAGCGGCGCGGTAACTGCGTGGTAACTCACTGGGGTCGCTGGGGTAACGGCACGGCAACACCTGGTAACGGCATGGTAACTCAGCTTTGTTACCATGCCGTAACCCAGCGACGTGATGAGTTACCACGCAGTTACCGCGCCGCTATCTCGGGGTAGTTCATCGCGTACATTGTAACACAGCGGTAAACCAACGCAACCCAGCGGATAAACCGTTTCGGACTGTGGTAGGGCACGCCTTCCTTGGGGAAGACGTGCATGCCAGCCATGCCCAGCTTGCCCAGTCCAGTCCCCGCCCCACCCAACACACACATATGGCACAAGTGCACACACACACACACATGCACACACACATGAGCGCGCGCACACACATACGTGTGCACCCACGGCCACTCACACGCGTGTTGCGGCCGACCGTTGCGTTGCTGCGCAGGAGATGCTCATGGCCGCACAGGCGTCCAACGGCGGCTGCCTGTTCCTGAAGGGCGAGAGCGTGCCGACGGGCGTGGCGAGTGCTGCGGGCATTGTGAACCCAGCGAGTGCGCCGTACTCGATCGTTGGCAGGGCGACCATCGTGACGCAGGTGCGCGCGTGCGTGTGTGTGCACGTGTGTGTGTGTGTGTGCGTGTGATCATGTGACCAATGGCCTCAGGAACAGCCGTGTGAGATCGACAGTTTTTGTGTGTGTGCGTGTGTGTGTGTGTGTATGTGTGATCATGTGCGTGCGTGCGTTTGGCAGCTTGAGCGAGCCCCCGCTTCTGCACCCCACTGATTCAAATGCAAGCTCGTGTGTGTGCTCGTGTGCTTACGTGCCCACAGATGGCGTCCGACGGCCCCGAGCTCCGCGTCGCGTTCGGCGTGCCTCCCGAGTGGGCCACGCAGACGCTCACGTGCTGCGGTGACAGCCAGGGAAGTGGGTGCTGGACGCCGGCACAGACCGGGTCGCCGCCGCGCCGCCTGGTGCCTGAGCAGGTGGGAGGGGCTCGTCTGGTGCGCTCGGTGCCGCCACCGTCACCGTCAGTGTCATTGGACTCAAGCAGCCTTATATGTGACAGGCCGAGTGAGGCCAGTAAGCAATCAGAGCTGCCTCGCTGTCTCCCCACTCGCTCACCCGCCCACCCACCCACTTGCCCCGTCCCCTCTCTCTCCCTACTGCCCCCTTCGCCTCCCATGCAGCCGAGCATACATAGAGAGCTGACGCCCTGCCCCAACACCTTTGTCTTCCATCCCTTCATCCACGCAGCTGCGCATGAACTTGAGCCCGGAGGCCGCACGCGACGTGCTGATGGCAAAGCCGTCCCCGATGCGTCCCGCGACCAACCAGCCGCGGTCAGTGGGGGCAGCATAGAGAGCCGTGCGCCCCGGCGTCGGTCACCCACGACCAGAGAGGGGACTGTGAAGAGAGCTGTGCGCCCTGCGATCAGCCGGCCAGAAAGGGGGTGGCGTAGAGAGCCACGCCACAAGACTGAGACCGAGGGGGGGGTCGATGTAGGAGCTGCTGCACTTTCTCTTCTCTCTCATGGCTCTCTGCATAGAGAACTATGGCGCTGCACCCACTGGCCGAGGCTGACTGCTGTTGCTGCTGCTGCACTCTCCCTGCTTTCCCTGACTTGGTGCTTCTTCTGCTGCTGCTCTTTGCTGCATAGAGGAGGCAATGGGTTGCCACTACCGATCGTAAGAGCAAGAGCCAGCTAACTTGTGCTAGCCCTTGCACTGTGTGGCACTGTGTAAAACAGCTGTTTTATTGGACTTGCAAGAGGTGTGGGTACACCTTACACACCGCATCCTCGATCCTTGATCGGCTGAACCCGTTCAGCCCATTGTGAGTCGCACAAGTACCAGCACCAATCACCCAGTCACACACCCAACCCGATCACCTTAGAACTGCTCTCCTGCTCTCCTCTCCTGTTGGTCCTCTCCCCCCCGCTGCCTGCACACGTGCACAGACTGCGCACACACACTCGCTCATGCCCCTCAAGCAGCCAGCAACGAAGAAAGTCCAAACAGCTCCGCGAGCCCCTTCCTGAGGTCCAGTCCATCTGGCCCTGCCTCAGCCGTGGGGCCGAGCAGCGCAGTGATCGGCGGCACCAGCGTGTCCAGGTTGTTAAGGCCAATGAGGCCGCCCCTGCCAAGATCACCAAACGCCGAAGTAACGGCATTCGCGGCGTCTATCGTGGCCTGTGCACGCAGGGAGAGGGTGGTGGTGTGCAGGTGTGTGTGTGTGAGGGAGCATGTGTGTGCATTTATGCGTCCATACACCCACCCCATCTGTTGGCAACATTGATGTATGAGTCGGTGATGCACTTGCGTGGGTGCACAGTCTGTGTGCATGTGTGAAGGCACTCACCACTTGCATGCCCGGCCACCCCTCAATGAGGCCGGCAACGTCATTGTACGTCAAGGCTGCGCGGCCGAGGCCGTCGGAAAACAGGCCCATCGCGTTCTCGATGACCGGGCCGCCCGGCAGCAGGGGGGCGAGCTCAGGGATAAGGCCCTGTGTGTGGCAGTGCGTGCGAGCGTGTGATTGTGAAAGAGAGGGCCGGGGGGGGGGGAGAGAGAGAGAGAAGGAGAGAGCGAGAGGCAGCAGGGGGCGAGCTCAAGTGCAAGGCCCTGTGCGTGCGTGCGGGCAGGCACACGTGCTTGTGAGGGGGAGGGGGGGGGGGAAGTCAGAGAGGGAAAGCTCGGTGATGAAGCCCTGTGTGTGACAGTGCGTGCGTGCACGTGTGAGATAGAGACGGGGGGAGGGGGGGGGAGGGCAGAGAGAGAGAGGCAACAGAGGGGCAAGCTCAGGGAAGAAGCCTTGTGTGTGGCAGTGCATGGTTGCGTGTGTGTGTTGGTGTGAGAGAGAGATGGGGGGGGGGGGGGGAGACACAGAGGGAGATGCAGCAGAGGGGCAAGCTCAACCAGCCACTGTGTGTGGCAGTGCGTGCATGCATGTACTCGTGCGAGAGAGGCGGGGGTGGGGGCAGAGAGACAGCAGAGAGAGAGAGAGAGAGAGAGAGGAGGGAGAGAGAAGAGGCAGCAGGGGTGAGCTCAAAAATAAGGTTCTGTGAGTGGCAGTGCGTGTGTGTGCTTGTGAGAGAGAGAGGGGGGGGGGAGAGATAGGCAGCAAAGGGGTGAGTTGATTGAGGAGGCCCTGCATGTGTGTGCTTGCATGTGAGAGATGGGGGGTGGGGGCAGAGAGACAGAGAGAGGCAGCAGGGGTCAAGCTATCAGGGATAAAGCTGTGTGTGGCAATGCATGCGTGCATGCAGCATGCGTGCGTGCTTGTGTTTTTTGTGAAGGGGGGGGGCATCAAGGGGGGCGACCTCACCAAGGAGGCTCCTTGTGTGAGCACATCTGTGTGCGTGTGTGTGTGTGTGTTTGCGTGTGTGTGTGTGTGTGTGTGTGTGTGTGTGTGCACGTGTGTGGCAGTGTGCGCGATTGCGAGTTATGGCGTGCACACACACAATGATCAGCCCCTCGGACACCCCCACACAATGTACAGCCCCCCTCGTACACCGTCCCACCTGCAGGCTGGCCGTTGCCGCGGCCGATCCCTTGAGCACGTTCACGGCGACAGCAGCGGGCGCATCGCGCACCGCGGCAGCGAAGTTGGCGGCGGTGGCCACGACAGGTGCCACGCCCCCGAAGGCGTCTGTGTTGTGGCAATGCAGGGGGGGAGGGGAGGGCGAGGGGGGCGTGGTGCTCGTGCTGCATGGTTCTGTGTGTGTGTGTGAAGGGGGGGGGACTTAGGGAGTCGGGCGGGCGAGGTGTTGGTGTTGATGCAGGTAAGGGCGCCGTACCATCGCGCTCTCTCTGTCCCAGCCTCTCTCACAAGTGCACGCACGCACACACACACGCGCATGCGCGCACGCACCTCCCGCAAAGCCTGCCAGGCCGGCAATGGCGGCGCCCGATGCCGCGGCCTGCCTGTTGAGGATGTCCTGGACAGCTTGGGCGTCTGAGCGGATGAGATCGACCGGCGTGAAGGCCAGGGAGAGGGCGCGGTCGGTGACGTCAGAACGGATCGCGTCCTGCACGGGATGGTGGGAGTGGTGCAGGGGAGAGTGGAGAAGGGGTCGTCGAGGGAGACAGGGGATGCAGAGAGTGCCGTGCACGCACTCTTGGTACACACACACACTCTCACACACACTTTCACTCACTTGGATTGAGGCCTGCGTCTTGAGCACATCGGCCGTCAGCGCCTTGAGTGTGTTGGCCTGTGTGCGGGAGGGGAGGGGAGTCGTAGCTCTGGGACTTGTGATGCGCGAGGGGAGCGTGCGTGCAGAGGAGATGGCGTGTGTCTCGCTGTGCTGTGCTCCCTCTCCCTCTCCCTCTCCCTCTCCCTCGCCCTCGCCCTCGCCCTCGCCCTCGCCCTCGCCCTCGCCCTCGCCCTCGCCCTCGCCCTCGCCCTCGCCCTCGCCCTCGCGCCCTCGCCCTCGCCCTCGCCCTCGCCCTCGCCCTCGCCCTCGCCCTCGCCCTCGCCCTCGGCCCTCGCCCTCGCCCTCGCCCTCGCCCTCGCCCTCGCCCTCGCCCTCGCCCTCGCCCTCGCCCTCGCCCTCGCCCTCGCCCTCGCCTGCGTCTCGAACGCCGCCATGAGCGCCACCGCCGCCGCGCCCTGCGTCGCTGCGACATTGCCGAGCGCGGTCACGGCCGCGGGCCCGAGCATTGTCGAGTCAACGATGGCGCCGAGCGTGGCGGGGGCGGCTGAGTGGGTGGGGGAGTGCGGGACACCGGAGAAAGCGTGTGAGTGAGGAAAGCAGGGTCGTGCGTCGGGCAGGCACCTCCTCATCCGCCGCACCCGCTCCAATCCCTCCTTCCATCATACTCTTCCCCCCTCTCCTCACCCAAGTTTGCGAAGTCAGTCGCAAGCTGCGAGCCAGGCACGGGGAGCCCAGTGAGCGGCCCAGTGAGTGGCTGGAGCTGCGCACGCCCGCTGCTCGTCATCAGCCCCAGCACCACCAGCGACACCAGGCACAGCTGCGAAGCGTGCATGCGACGAGCGGGGGGCGACATGGCTGCTTCTTTCTTCTGCGTTGTGTGCGCTGGAATGTGCCGCGCATATCCAGGTGTCAAAGTGTGAAAAGCGTCGCGCTCGGCGTTCGGCGGTGCGGTGCGGGGAGGCCCATCACCCAACCGACTAAGCAATGGTATGACTAGATTTTGGGGGTGATTTTGGCCATCTGCCGGCGAGTTAGACATTGCGATGGACAGCCCTTACAGTAATGATGATGAGAGTTTTACAATCCAGTAAGCTGTAAGGGAGCCATGCGCATCGGTACCGGCTCCATGCATGGCGTATTGAGTGACTTGGGGGGGGGGGGGGTCAGGCCTTCCCCAAAAAACTTCTATCGTGTGTGTCAAAACTTTATTTTCTGCCCCCCCCCCCGTGCAGTGTGGCATGAAGTCCAAATGGTCAAAATTAGAGATGCAGGCAGCCGGGCGAAAAACGAGGGAGCAATCGAGCCTCAAACATCTCCAGGGACACAAGTCCGAAGGGGAGGGCGCCAGGGGGCCTGGGATATGAAGAGACGTGAGAGGCGGTGAAGCGAGGCGGGTGTGCGCGCAGCCGCTGCAACGATGCCTCCCCGTGATCCCAGCCACCATGGTGGTGCCCCTCCCTTGCACCCCTTCATCTAGAGGAACCCAGGCTTGTTCCCTCGCCTACTCAGGACCCTGTGTGTGGGGTCAACGATGGCGAGGGCCAACACGCCAGCCGCCGCAGCAGCGACGCGACGCGACGCGATCCGCAGCACCCTTTGGTACCCCCGTACCCTGCAGGCTGCACAGGTGCATGTGCCAAGAGCGCCATGGGGGTGTCCTTACGTGAGCATCACCATGGCACGTCACCGCGCAGTCGAGCGCCTCCCTCCACTCGTCGCTGTTGGACAAGAGGCGCCGCGGGTGCAGCAGCGTCACGACCGCTGCATCAGAGTTGGGGCCATGAACGTCCTCCCTGCCTGAGAAGTGATTTGTGAGGGGGCCGTTGCTCCCCACGCACCGTGCGTCCCGTAAATCATGTGCAATCAGCGAACTGATCTGAGGGGCATCTGAGGGGTGTGTGACGCGGTTGCGCAACTGCTGCTAAATGCACGCGACTGGAGCGGAGTCGGCGTGCCGGTAGCAGAGTGGGGCAAGCAGGCCCTCGAGGGCTAGCAGGCTGCGCACGACTACCTGATCGACATGAGCGTGTGCGCCTGCAGCGAGATATGGCTGCTGTCACCCAGCGCAGACTTTGCGCCAGCTGCAGCTGCTCAGCAGCTGGGAGAACCTCCTTCACCGATGGCCATCGTATCATCGCCCACAAACATCCATCCGACCGGGCTGCTCGGTGAAAGAGGTTCTCCCAGCCTTTCCCAGCTAAACTTTTCGCAGCCTTTCGCAGATAAGCCGTTCCCAGCTTGTGCCACACGCACGGCAGCGCACACATTCTGATTGTAATGATGAGTTGACGATCCACGGAGCGCCTTCACGCACGCGCGCACACGTGCGGTTCCTACTAGAGGCCTGCCAATACCGACAAGGGGTAAAGCAGGGGTTTGGGGTTAAGGTTTGGGGGTTTGGGGGTTAAGGTTTGGCGGTGAAGGTTTGGGGGTGAAGGTAGTTAAACCATAAAACCTCAACCCTAAAACCTATAACCTAAAACCCTGGAGCCCCACGGGGCAACGCCACCCACACGGTGTCGCCTTCTGTGGCTGGACCCGAAGAAGGGGTTTACCCCTTGTTGCAAGAATACGCTCCTTGCCAGACATGTCCCTCAGGGACTTGTTTGGGTCTAAACTAGCCGGCGGGAGCGGTAGTCTAGACGGCAGGTAACCGGCTGGTGGCTATCGTCCTTCAAAGGGCGGTGGCACTAGGACTAGTGTTGTCTTAGCTGGAATGCCATGTAACTGTAACTGTAACTGTGCAAGAATTGCCTGCTTGCGCTCGCGGGGGGGGTCTACCCCTTCTTGCCTGCGCAAGAAGGGGTAGACTTGGTGGTGATGCGTCGCTGTTGCAGCGCATCACTCACACGCATTACTCAGTGTCACTTACTGTTGCGAGTGTGGCGAGTGTGGCGAGCGCGGTGCGAAAAAACACTGCTTGGAAGCTGGCCTGCCTCAACCCCAAAGACGCCTGCTTATACTGCAGCCTCACTTCGTATTCTTACTCTCACGCGCACTCACTCTCACGACATTCCTGGTCTTCGCTGTGGCACCGCAAAGCCCTACCTCCCACGCCGCTGAGACCCTGCGCCCAATTCACTACCCCTGCGACGTCTCTTCGGCCTGGACAAGATGATCAAGAGCACAAGCGGGTCGTCCCTGAGCTCCCTGGACGCTGCGGAGCGCGTGAGTGCTCCCTGCTCCAGGCCCCCGTCCACAGCAATCCACGTTAAGCGACCCTCCTGGCACCTTCCTACGAACACGCCGCCATCAGTGAGTTGTGCACCGCGTGGCCTAGACGCTGCACGGCATGTGCTGGTGCGATCCCCCTCCGTCCGTTTTGAACAACAACTGCAAACGCTCAGCTGCGCCGCTGTGTTGTTGCGGCTGTAGCGCCGTAGCGCACACTCTGCGTTGTCCGTGACTGGGGGAGGGGAGGGGAAAGGCGGGGGGGCCTTCACCCGCAAGGCGGTGTGGTGCAGAGGGGGGGGGCGCACCCGCCAGCCTTCCCGGCGACCTACCCCCATGCCAAATGGTGCCCTCTCCCCCTCCCCCCCCCCTCCACACCAGGTGCTTGTCAAGCCTTCCCAGCTACCTACCCCCATGCCAAATGGTGCCCCCTCCCCCTCCCTCCCCCTCCACACCAGGTGCTTGTCAAGCACGCGCCCGCGACGCTCTCGAACACGTCCGACCTTGACGCGGTCAGCTACGAGGCGCTCGAGCGTCCCCGGCGCCTCACGCGCCGCGCCTCGGCCGACGGCCTCTCGTCCTGGGACGTCCTGGCTCCCGGCCTTGTTGCTGCCGGCGTCGCTGCTGCGCTTATGACGATGGATATGCAGGCGCCACCCGCTGATGCAGGTGCCCACACGGGCCTGCCGGACGGCATGGAGCAGGCGCTTCTCCTGGCAGAGGGAGAGCTGGAGCTCGAGTCCAGCCTGCACGTGACTGGCTTCACTGCCGCGTCATGTTTCTCGCGCTTCTCCGCGCCCGCCGCCCCAAGCGTGAACGCCGACGACGAGGGCAGCAGCGCCGGCAAGGTCGAGCGCGCGACCGCCCCGCCCCGCCTGCGCAGCATGCTCTCCCGCGAGCTGCTGTCCTTTGCGTTCGATTCGCGCCGCGTGCCGTCGCTCTCCGCGCCTACCGCCTACCACGACAACCATGCCCGCCAGCTCACCAACCTTGTCACGGGCATCCCAACCCGCGGTTTCCACCTGTCTGACCCCTCTGGCGCCGACGGCTCCGCCTCGCCCGGCTCCATCTCAGAGCGCCAGCGCGACATCAGCTTTGCAGCGTGCCTCGCCACACCGGCCGAGCCTGTGGAGCGCTTTGAGCGTGCACGCGTGGTCACCCGCACGGCTGCAGAGGTGGAGGTGGAGACCGAGCGACTCGGCATTATCGGCGTGCCGGACGAGGTCGAGGCGGGTCTCTACCGCGCGCGCCGCTGGGTCGACACGGTGCGCCGCCTGCGCCTGCGCCAGGCCAGGCTTGCAAGGAAGAGCATGGGCGGGATGGCATCCATGTCGGCACCGTCAAGCGAGGTGTGAGGAGCAGGCACGCTCAATCAGGTGCTCCGTCGCTGGCTTCCGGCCTCACCTTCACCCCACCTCCCCTGGCTGCACCCACGTCCCGTCCCGCCCACATGCAGTGTGGTTGCAAGGGGCAGGCACAGGTGGGCGGGCATTCTGCCTTGCGGCCCACTGCATTACACTGGCGCCTCCTTGCGTTGTTTCTTGGCCTTGAAATGATCCAGAAAACGTGTATACAGTACAAACACCCCCTGGTCCCTCCTCTATGGAAACGCACGAGGCCCCAGGCAGCCTCGTGCTCCGTTGGCAGAGCATCTGCCTGCGGTAGTAAGAGCCACCTCTTCGAGCATGGCACGTGCACAACCGCCATGAGTACAAAAATGCAGCTCCTAGTATCATCACAGCATGTATTGCTTCCAATCTCATTCGTTCCACACTCTTTTATTGCACGACAATATTGGTTGTATGGTTTGAAAGTGTTCCGAGAGGCGAGTAGAAGATCAGACAAGACAGGTTTCCCGGGCAGACTTTAGGTGGGCGTGACTTTGACACCCACCTACATGATGGCAATAATGTGCATGTGGGTGTGGTTTTGAGTGTGGGTAGCTGAGTTTGGTGCAGAGCGAGAGCGCGAAAATGATTATTGATCCGAAGATCTGAGCTGCGCGAGGTGTTCACCTCGCGCCCCAACGCACGATTCTTGACCTGATTGGCCCTCTCTGGGCTAGCAACCTAGTTTGAGTTGTTAATCCTTTGGACATCGTTCACCCTTTCCGTCCATCCTTGCTCCATCCCCTTTCATCCTGGACAGTCGTTCACCCTTTCAGTCCATCCTAAGTTGTTGCAGAATTCCCTCTACCTAATATTATTGCTTGTTTCGAGCCGCCGTGCTCCCGTCTTCCTTGATTACCCTGATACCACTTGTCCGTCCCCCAACGGAGGTGGTGGCCAAACACCCATATTGGGAAGGCCACCCCAACGATGGATGGTTCTTGAGAAGAGAGGGCTTGCTCGCCTGTGGCGAAGCCAGCACAGCTCGTACAAGAAGAACACCACCACACGAAACATGTGTGCTGAGTAAGCTGCCAAAAGACTACGAGAGATTGAGACGGATTTGTCAACAGTGGTTGGCAACGGTGGTTTGCCAGGATTCGGTCGTTTGGACCACACATTACACACTTTGTGCAGAGAGTGGATTTGAGATTTGTGCCCCAAAATGCATCAGCTGACGTGTGGAGGGGAGAGGATTTGTTTGAAGCCGCCAGTACTGCAAGGGCGATTTAGTTTGTGCAGAGAGCTGATTGGAGATTTGCGCCCCAAAATGTACGGCCAACGTGTCGAGGGGAAAGGGGTTCTATTATGCCGCCAGTACTGCAAGGGCGGCCGGTTGTATGTGCCAGAGACACACGCCGCCAATACTGCATCCACAGGGCGAGCGAATGTAAAGACGAAAAACACGAATGGTCGGTCAGCCAGCGGTCTCTCGGTCAGCCAGGAGTCTCTCTCTCGCTACATCACCAGCTGACACACTACTTGCTCCTAGTGAGCACTACTCACCACCACCATCCTGCGCCGACTCCACTACTGGCCCACCCCAATTGCGCGCATCACACGCTTCCATGAATCACTCGTCCTTGACCGCGCCGGCCTTCCACTTCATGTTGAGCAAACCTGATGCCGCATAGCTCGGGGGGCGGGGGATCTCGGGCAGGACTCCGACTCGCCCGAGCAGAAGCGCTACCTGCGTGCGCAGTGCCAGGGCCAGCACAACTCAGCAGCACACACGCAACAGCACACACCGACACATTCACACACACAAAAACACACACACACCAGTCGTAGATGCGAAGTTTCCGTACGCGTGCAAGCAGGCAGACGTGCGTGCACCGGCAGGCTGGCATGGGCTATCGGGCACCTTTGGCGTTGGCTGCGCGCCCGCTGTAAGCCAGTACTTGATGCGGTCGAACTTAAGGCCGACGTGCATGTTGCCATCGCCCGCTGCGTGTGTGCATGTGCATGTGCGAGTGGATGTGCGTGTGTGTGCGGGGAGGGGCGTGCGCGTGGGTGCGACCGCATGGGCCCGCGACAGGGGGGGGGTGCATGGGAGCGCATGGGAGCGCATGGGCAGCACAACCAGACACCCCGCCCCCGTGCCAGTGTGCGCGCACACCTGGATTGGGGTCCCACCATCCCACGTCCTCGTAGCGCTTCCCACTGTTTCTTGCCTGCCGCCGGTTCATCACAGACAGCACGTAGAACGGCTGGTTCTGCAGGGCGTCAAGATGGGCAGCAGCATGTACCGTGCACGCAGGTTGGCAGGGCGGGGGGGGGGGGGGTTCAGGCATGCGCATGGCGTATGAAGCACGAGCGCCGCATGCATGCAGCCAGCCAGCCACCACGCATTCACGAATCCACCGTGCCCACTCACCCGGAAGCCCCATCGCACGAGCTTGATGCGCACGCCGCCCAGCATCCTGGCTGGCGGTGCGCGTGATGAGGGGCCCCCTTGGGTGTGCAGGCTGCCCAGGTGTGGAGGTGAGGGTCGTCGCGCAAAGACGACTCCGTAGACGAAACAGCAGACTCACCAGTGCTCTGATCAGCTTTTTTATTCTCTGTAACAGCGGCACACAGGGGCCTCGATGCGGAGGGCGCGGGCGTAGAGGCGACAGCCAGCGCATAGTAGGCGTCTGGGGAGGCGCCAACATGCTCTACGGCGCGACGGTGAGTTACAGTGCAGTGGAAACGACGCTTATGGCGAGGCACCAAGCCTCGGTGCCCTCCTTGTTGCATGCATGCAGCGCGCATGCATGCGCCCATGCAGGGCACAGAGACGCATGGTAAATCACGCGCGTTCCATGGTGCGCGTGCAGGCATGGGACCCCGTGCTAATCATCGCCCAGATCGCTGCGCTTCAATGCCTGTTCTACCTCACACTCGGAGTGCTGCAGGCGGTCATGCTCGGTGTGTGCGTGCATGAGCGCCGCACACAGTGTGTTCCGTGCGCCCCGCTGCATGCACGCCCGCGCACACACTCCACAGCCTTTAGTGTCCACAAAATGGTTTTGCCAGTTGCCAGAGGCAGTTGTGCCTATATCGAGCAGGCCGCCCGAGGACGGAGGTGGTGGGGGGGTGGGGGGGGGGAGGAGCGCAGGTGCGGCCTCTGGTGGCGCTGCCGCCCGAGTGGTGCCCCTCCCCCACTCACCCACCCAGCAGCACACTCTCCCCCTCTCACACGCGCACAACACACACACACACGCACCGCAGCCTCGACCGTAGGCAGCCTCAGCGCCATGCACCTGTTTGAGTGGCAGCTGCTCGGCGTCCACACTCTCACCGGGTGGCTCGCGGTCGGGGCTAACCTCGGGACGGCGCTGCTAGGGGCGGTGTACCTCATGTGGATCGTGAGTCAAACACAAGAAACGCATGCGCACATTCTCACAGACACACACACACACAGACACACACACGCACACGCACATACATGCGCGCATGCACGTGCATACACACACATGCACGCGCATTCACACGCACCCACACCCACAAGCACACAGGTGTGTGCGCACACGCACACACGTACATGCGCACACAGATGCGTGTGTGCTCCCCTGGTCGGTTTGATCTGCCCCTGTGAAGGTCGAGCGCGCCAAGCGGTGCCTAGACTTTGCGTCCACCGTCTACCTGCTGCACTTCGTCTTTGTGTGGGCCGCCGGCAGGAGCTTCCCGCTGTCCCTGGTGTGGTGGGGCACCAACGCGTGCGGGCTGCTGCTCATGGCGCTGCTCGGAGAGTGGCTGTGCGTACGGCGCGAGATGGCAGACATTCCTCTCTGTGAGTGTGTTGGGTGGAGTGTTTTCGGGGGGAGGACGGAGGGAGGGAGCGGGCTGCCTTGTGATGGCGCTCTCGGAAAGTGGCTGTGCGCATGCAGAGCGAGATGACGGATATCCCTCTCTGTGAGTGTGTTTTGCGGTGACAGGGAGGGGGGTAGAGAGGGGCTTTGCCCCGCGGCTGTCACCGTTGAGCGTGCTTGCCAATCACCCACCCGCCCACTCACCCTCCCGCCCACTCTACGTATGTTCGTGCGTGTGTGTGTGTGCAGCCAGCCTGCGCACACGCGGCGGGCGCGACACCACCTCCGCAGCGGGCGCATCGTCGGCATCGGCATCAGGATCGCCCGGTGGTGCCGCCCGGACCGGCTCGTCGTCTGCCGGCCCTAGCCAGCCGCGCGCGAGCATCGCGAGCCAGAGCAAGCGCCCCCCATCGCGTGAGCGGGGCGGGGACGTTGAGCGAGATCCCCTCCTCATGGAGATGGGACAGATGGGGCTGCCTGTGTCGAGCAGCGCGGGGAGCGTGGGTGGACTGGGTGGTGCGAGCGCGAGCTCGAGCGGCGCGCAGGCCACACGCTTCCTAGCAGAGAGCCGGCTGCAAGGGAGGAGCAGCCTGAACGGTGGGCTAGACAACTCGTAGCAGCGAGAAGTTGGGTGCTGAGGAAGTGGTGGGAAGTAGTTGTGAGGCAGGATCCCGCGCTTCCCCCAAACAATCGCCCCGTCACACTGTTGGCACCAGTTCTGCGAGTAGTGCCGCTGCCGATGGTTGATGGTTGGTAGTATTAGGAGAACACTGCGAGCATTAAAAACTTCGGCCTGGCCAAACACGTGCCTCTTGCGCCCCACCTTGCATCCCCGAACACTACGCTACGAGCTGCCTTGTGCGTACGAGCCAAACAGGCGTGACCTCCCGAGGAGCGGCGTTGGGCTGTCCACAACCGCCCCCGCCCCCGCCCAGTCATGGAACGTGAGCCCCGACGTTTGTGACGTGTTGCTGTTGGCAGACGCGCCAAGGCCACCGACGCCGACACCCGGCGAGGTGAACGCCCACGGCGACGACGCTTGTGCCGCGTCCACTGACGCCGCGGATCCTAACCCGCCGCCCATCCCGGAGAACATGCCCGCGAAGCTGCTGCTGGCACCGCCATTGGACAGCGAGGCGCTGCTGCCTGGCCGCCCAGCGTCCACGGCGGCGTCCGCGGCAGACAGTGCGTCAGAGAGCCCGGCGAGCGACGAGAGCCCCACGCCGCTGCCTCCTAGCCCCGACCAGCCGCCACCGAGGCTGCCACCGAGGCCGCTCCCTGGTGCGATGCCCGTGCCCGACTGGCGCCGCGTGATCGCTGGCGACGCGCGTGCCTGGTCGAGCAGCATCTCGATCGCTGTCGGCACGTCGCCGCTCGCCTCGATCACCGCGTGGTGCAATGAGTCAGTGCCGAGCGCAAGTCCGGCCTGCACCTCTGCCAGGCGAGCGAGCTCGTCCGAGATATCCACGACGGGCAGGCACGGTGCACAGCCTGGCTCCCCCCTGCGCGCTGCCAGCTCCTCGACTCCGAGCTCCTCCTGCTCAAGCAGCCACGCGACGCAGCCGGGCAGGTCGTTGCCGTAGCGCTGCACCGCGGCCGACGCCTGCCACTCAGAGAACGCGAGCCGCTGCAGCTGCGTGAGCACGCGCAGCGCCTTGCGGCACACGAGCGCCGACACAAACATCTCCTCCATGATCGTGTCGCGCTCCGCCCGCTCCAGTTGCAGCGCCTCAGCGTCTGGCCCGTCGTCGTCGCCGTCGTGTGACCCGCCGTCACCGCCACCACCGCTGCCGTCGCCCTCGGTCGCCACCTTCTTCTTGCGCTCCGCACGCTTCAGGTTCTTGCGCTGCGCCTTGGTCATCTTGGAGGGGTCCTCACAGGGGTCCTCACAGTACTCCATTCCGATCGGCAGACCTGACGCGCCCCCTGCCGAGGACGACGGCGCGCCAGAGAGCGCGTCGAGAGTGATGCGGCGCGGGGGAGGCGGCGGTGGGGGCACAGCGGCGTGAGGGTCGGCAGCTGCAGGCGGCGCGGCTGCCGCCGGCGTCGGTGCGCGCGACACCACTGGCGCGACCGGCGGGAAGTGCGCTTGACTCGCAAGCGGCAGCGCAACTGGTGCCGCGGCCGCAACAACCGCGGCCGGCGGCGCTTTTGCTGCGGGCTTGGACGTCGTGCTGAACAGCTGCTGCAGCTGTGGGTGCATAGCGAGCGTGTGCACGCCTGCGGGCTCTGGCGCAGCCACGGTGTGCGCAACCGACGTGCTCACGCCCGCCTTGGCCCACGCGACCGTGGGGGCTGCCGGCGCGGGCGCAAGCTTGGACACCAACGAGCTGCTGCTGCCGCTGCCGCTTGCCATGCCTCCGCCTCCGCTGCGTGACTCCAGCCCGAGGTCTCGCCGAGCGGCCGCCTTTGCCTCCTGCAGCTGCTGCATCATCAGCTGCTGCTTGGACGGCCCCGGAGGCACGGGCTCCGGCGCCTTCTTCACAGGCACGGGAGCAGCCGCCTTGACGACCCTGCGCATGGAGTGCATGGTGCCGGTCCAATGCGCGCACGCATGCATGGATCAGTCATTTAGGGCCGCCATCAGCCATCACGAGGGGGGCGTGCACGAGCACGTGACGCACCCGGGGCCTCATGCATGGCGATCCAAATGTGCGATCCATGTCGTGAGGGCGTCTTGTGCCCATGCACCCATCAAGGCCCATGCATGGTGACTCAGGCGTCGCCATCGGCGCCCTCCCGTCCCCCCCCCCCGCAAGCGCCAGGCATGCCACGGCACGTGCGCCTCGCGAGGGTGACGACCTCGCACACACCTTGCCTCCTTTTTTGGCTCCTCGACCTTGGCGGCCGGCTTGGGCAGAGCCGCCTTGACAGCGGCTGCCTCACGCTCCCGCTCCTTTTTAGACTTGAGCGGCTCGGCAGGCACGGGGATGGGCAGAGCCTGTCGGGTGGGGGAGGGACCCCCCGTGTGTGTCATGCATGGGCACCTGCATGCATGATATCGCCACGCACGCCAGGGCCCTGCCTCCACGCCACGCCACGCCGAAACGCCACCTGGAGCCTCCCACGTCGCATGTGGTGTCTGCAAGCACGCGTGCGCTGCCAAAGCATGCCAAAGCATGCATGGGCCCCCCCCCGCCCGCCCCATTGTGCACATGCACACACACCTTGAGCTTCTTAGTCTCGTTGCGGGGGTAGATGGGATGGCTCTTGTCGATCTGCGTGCATGTGGGCGGCTGCGTGTTTGCAGGGGTGCGCCAAAGGGAGATACCGATCTGCCGAGCCCGCCTCACTGCGCTGCTCACCCGCCCAGGGCAGGGCCCTCCGAAGCTGCTCCCCTTGCCGCATCCTCGGGGACACTTGAAGCCGGTCTTGCGGCTCTTGTCGAGCTTGTTGGAGCGCAGGAACTTGTCCAGGCAGGACTTTGCGGGGGGAACAGCGAAGCAACAACTACTGGCGTCAGGGCGTGCCTCAGGCGCCCTGATCCCCGGCCCACGCACCCCTCTGCATGCATGGTCTCCTGGAACTGGCGGCAGGGCGTATCCAGGCGCCCTCGACCCTTCCCATGCACCCCATGCATGCATGCATGGCGTCTCCTACCTGGTGGTACAGGATGTCCTTGCACTGCGCGAACGTGCAGCTGAGGAGGTTGCATTCCTGTATGGCTGCGTCTGAGACGTCCCCGCAGATATCGCAACGTCCCTGCAGTATTTCCTCGCCACCAGGCAGTGCTGGGGCCGCTGCGCCATGGGCCGCTGTGCCGTGATGCATCGGGACGCTGCGTGTGAGACGCCGGACGCTCCCCGGGACGCTGCGTATGAGACGCCGGAAAACATCGACGCAGAGGGAGACTTGAGCTGGGGAATGCAGTCCCAAACTAGAAATCTCCACTCCACACTCCACACTCGACAGGAGGACGTCCCACGTCCAGTGGCGCAGTGCCCTGCGCCCCTTGGCACTCTGGATCTCCAGATTCGAGAAGGTTGGGGCGATGACCTGGTGGGTGGGTTGTTGGCTCGTTGATAGCTCACGAGTGCGTCGGTCGGCCGCGAGTCAGTGTGGGAGGGAGGGAGCTGGATGCCGGAGGTGCGCATTCCAGCCACAACACCATCACGAAACAACCAAAAACCATGGCGCGCACCCACCCGTCGCAGCTGTGCCTGGTGTCGCTGGTGGTGCTGGGGCTGATGACGAGCAGCGGGCGTGCGCAGCTCCAGCCACTCACTGGGCCGCTCACTGGGCTCCCCGTGCCTGGCTCGCAGCTTGCGACTGACTTCGCAAACTTGGGTGAGGAGAGGGGGGAAGAGTATGATGGAAGGAGGGATTGGAGCGGGTGCGGCGGATGAGGAGGTGCCTGCCCGACGCACGACCCTGCTTTCCTCACTCACACGCTTTCTCCGGTGTCCCGCACTCCCCCACCCACTCAGCCGCCCCCGCCACGCTCGGCGCCATCGTTGACTCGACAATGCTCGGGCCCGCGGCCGTGACCGCGCTCGGCAATGTCGCAGCGACGCAGGGCGCGGCGGCGGTGGCGCTCATGGCGGCGTTCGAGACGCAGGCGAGGGCGAGGGCGAGGGCGAGGGCGAGGGCGAGGGCGAGGGCGAGGGCGAGGGCGAGGGCGAGGGCGAGGGCGAGGGCGAGGGCGAGGGCGAGCGCGAGGGCGAGGGCGAGGGCGAGGGCGAGGGCGAGGGCGAGGGCGAGGGCGAGGGCGAGGGAGAGGGCGAGGGCGAGGGCGAGGGCGAGGGCGAGGGCGAGGGCGAGGGCGAGGGCGAGGGCGAGGGCGAGGGCGAGGGCGAGGGCGAGGGCGAGGGAGAGGGAGAGGGAGAGGGAGAGGGAGCACAGCACAGCGAGACACACGCCATCTCCTCTGCACGCACGCTCCCCTCGCGCATCACAAGTCCCAGAGCTACGACTCCCCTCCCCTCCCGCACACAGGCCAACACACTCAAGGCGCTGACGGCCGATGTGCTCAAGACGCAGGCCTCAATCCAAGTGAGTGAAAGTGTGTGTGAGAGTGTGTGTGTGTACCAAGAGTGCGTGCACGGCACTCTCTGCATCCCCTGTCTCCCTCGACGACCCCTTCTCCACTCTCCCCTGCACCACTCCCACCATCCCGTGCAGGACGCGATCCGTTCTGACGTCACCGACCGCGCCCTCTCCCTGGCCTTCACGCCGGTCGATCTCATCCGCTCAGACGCCCAAGCTGTCCAGGACATCCTCAACAGGCAGGCCGCGGCATCGGGCGCCGCCATTGCCGGCCTGGCAGGCTTTGCGGGAGGGGCGTGCGCGCATGCGCGTGTGTGTGTGCGTGCGTGCACTTGTGAGAGAGGCTGGGACAGAGAGAGCGCGATGGTACGGCGCCCTTACCTGCATCAACACCAACACCTCGCCCGCCCGACTCCCTAAGTCCCCCCCCCTTCACACACACACACAGAACCATGCAGCACGAGCACCACGCCCCCCTCGCCCTCCCCTCCCCCCCTGCATTGCCACAACACAGACGCCTTCGGGGGCGTGGCACCTGTCGTGGCCACCGCCGCCAACTTCGCTGCCGCGGTGCGCGATGCGCCCGCTGCTGTCGCCGTGAACGTGCTCAAGGGATCGGCCGCGGCAACGGCCAGCCTGCAGGTGGGACGGTGTACGAGGGGGGCTGTACATTGTGTGGGGGTGTCCGAGGGGCTGATCATTGTGTGTGTGCACGCCATAACTCGCAATCGCGCACACTGCCACACACGTGCACACACACACACACACACACACACGGAGCCTCCTTGGTGAGGTTGCCCCCCTTAATGCCCCCCCTCCCTCACTCACCTTTTAAAACAAACAAGCACGCACACATACATGCACGCACGCATGCATGCACGCATGCACTGCCACACACAGCTTTATCCCTGAGAGCTCTCAGCAGCAGGGGCCCCTGCAGGGGTTGAAACCCTGCTGCCTCTCTCTCTCTCTCTGCCCCCCCCCCCATCTCTCACATGCAAGCACACGCATGCAGGGCCTCCTCAATCAGCTCACCCCTTTGCTGCCTCTCTCTCCCCCCCACCCCACCCCTTCTCCTCTCTCATAAGCACACACACACATACACTGCCACTCACAGACCTTCTCTCTGAGCTTGCCCATGCTGTCTCCCTCTATGCCCCCCCTCTCCCTCTCCCTTACAAGCACATGCACGCATGCACAAGGCCCTGAGCTCGCCCCTGTTGCCTCACTTTTTCTCTCCCTCTTCTCTCTTTCTCTCTCTTCTCTCTCTCTCTTTTCTCTCACCCCCGCCCGCCTCTCTCACGAGTACACGCACACACGCACTGCCAACACACGGCTTAATCCTTGCGCTTGCCCCCCTGCTGCCTCTCTCTCTCTCCATCTCCCCTCCCCCACCGTCTTCCTCTCACACACACACACACACACACACACACATCTATGCACGCGCTGCCACAGGGCTTTATCAGTGAGCTCGCCCCCTGCTGCCTCTCTATGTATCCCCCCCCTCCCCCCGTCTCTCTCACAAGCACACACGCACACACTGACACACACAGCTCAGCCCTGAGCTTGCCCCTCTGTTGCCTCTCTCTGCCCTCCCTCCCCCCCCCCCCCCCGTCTCTCCTTCACAAACACGTGCACGCACGCACGCACGCACGCACGCACAGGGCCTTGTACTTGCATCCTGCCTCTCTCTCTCTCTCTCTCTCTCTCTCTCTCTCCCCCCCCCCCCCCCCCCGCCCTCTCTTTCACAATCACACGCACGCACGCACGCACTGCCACACACAGGGCCTTATCCCTGAGCTCGCCCCCCTGCTGCCGGGCGGCCCGGTCATTGAGAACGCGATGAGCTTATTTTCCGACGGCCTCGGCCGCGCAGCCTTGACGTACAATGACGTTGCTGGCCTCATTGAG
This sequence comes from Chlamydomonas sp. UWO 241, assembly GCA_016618255.1. NCBI lineage: Eukaryota > Viridiplantae > Chlorophyta > Chlorophyceae > Chlamydomonadales > Chlamydomonadaceae > Chlamydomonas > Chlamydomonas priscui. The sequence goes on along the minus strand of VFSX01000006.1, from coordinate 915,566 downwards.
GGGTGGCCGGGCATGCAGGTGGTGAGTGCCTTAACACATACACACACGCATACGCACGCACCCACGTACACACGCACACACACACACACACACACACGTGCACCCCGACCCATACATCAATGTTGCCGACAGATGGGGTGGGTGTCTGGACGCACAAATGCACACACATGCTCTCACACACACACGCGCGCACACGCGCGCACATGCTTGCGCACACACACACACGCACCTAACACACACACACGCACACACAGACGCACACCTGCACACCACCCCTCTCTCCCTGCGTGCACAGGCCACTATCAATGCAGCCAACGCCGTGACTTCGGCGTTTGGTGATCTCGGCAGGGGCGGCCTCATTGACCTTGCCAACCTGGATACGCTGGTGCCGCCGATCACTGCCCTGCTCGGCCCCCCTGAGTCGATGCCAGACGGACTGGACCTCAGGAAGGGGCTCGCCGAGCTGTTTGGATTATCGTCGCTGCTGGCTGCTTGAGCGGCATGAGCGAGTGTGCGTGCGCAGTCTGTGCACGTGCGCGGCAAAGGGGGGGGGGAGATCATGGGGAGGGACGAGCCACCCACCTGCTCTCTGGGTGGCTGGGTGATTGGGTGATTGGGTGATTGGGAGGCTGGGTGATTCCTGCTGGGCTTGGCGTGACTCACTGCCAAATCTCCCTGTCAGGGCGGGTTCGGCCGTTCAAGGAGTAACTACGCTTTATGGCTTCAAACTCGATGGCTTCTCGCACAACATGTGTAATTTATACGCACAGTGCGACACACAGTGCAACAACATTGTAAGGGCTCGCCAGCTGGGCCAGGGTGTACGCCTCGTGCTGGCTTTTGCTCTGCACCTCTCGGAGAACTGACAGTACTCGGGTTGAGAGACGCCCAGGGCCAAAATAAGCACAGCGGGTGCAATGAGAGCCGCCACAGATCTCTTGAAGAGATGCAGGGAGGGAGCCCGCCTGCCCGCCCGCCCGCCTGCCTGCCTGCTACGCACGCACCGGCGCCATGCCACAATCGATGCGGTTGCTGGCATGTGTGTGTTGGCGGGCTGTGCTGGCATGTCCTTGATCTGGGTGCACATGTGGCGCATCTGCTCGGATGATTCAGCGCCCTGCGTGAGACCCCCTGCCCCCCAAGCTACGCAGCGTCAAATTTTCTCAACATGAAGTGGAAGACAAGCATCATCAAGGACGAGTGATTGGTGGAAGCGTGTGCTGCACAGGATGGTGGTGCTGAGAGTGCTCACTAGGAGCTCACTGATGATGATGGATGTTACAGTCAGGGACACCTCTAAAGGCGTATAAGACCGTGCTCGGCGCGTATGGCCCGAGCACCTTACTGAGATGGCTGGCTGTTGGTGGTAGGGAACCCCAACTCTGTAAAGAGCGTGGGCGCACCCCTAGGTCCCCTACCGCAGCGGCAGCAAACGCTTGTTGAAGTCGGTGAGCGCATGTTGGGAAACGGAAAACGCAAGGCAGGTTCGTCGCCAATTGCCAGAAGAGACATCCCCCCGTGGGGAGAAAGGCCAAGACGTGGCCAAAAAGGATATCACTAGGAGCTCACTAGCAGCTCACAAGCAGCTCACGAGCAGCTCACGAGCATCTAACTAGGAGCTCACTAGGAGCAAGCCGTGTGTCGACTGGTCGCACAACCGAAGGGGGATTGCTGACCAGCCGAGAGGTTGTTGTTCTTTATTTTACATTTGCTCACCCGGTGGTCGCAGTACCAATAAATACAACTCGTGAGCGAGGCGAGGTCTTTGACTAGAGAAATTTCAGTGGGACATTTTCTGTAAACTCCTAGGGCACAATCTTCTTGCAGCTTCATGTGCACACGTTCTTTGTGTGGTGGTCTTCCTCGTGTGTGGTGGTATTCTTCTCTTGTGCTTGTCGGCTTTGCCACAGGCGAGCAAGCCCTCTCTTCTCTACACCTATCAATCGTTGGGGTGGCCTGCTCAATATGGGCGTGGGCCAACACCTCCATTGGGGGACGGACAAATTGTTTTACGGAATTCAAGGGAGATTGGAGCACGGCGGATCGAAACTGGCAAAAATAACAGGAAGAGGGAATTCAGCAATAACAAAGGAAGGGTGACGGGTGTAGGGAGACTGTGGAAGGGTGGATGACTGTTCATTTTATTCAAACAACTTCATTTTATGCCCTACAACTTTGTTTTATGTACTCTTGGCGGTTTGTGCCATGCTCAAAGGGCTGGTAGGTCTTCCGCAGACAGATGGCCACTGCCAACGGAGCAAAAGGCTGCCTGCGGGCCTTGTGCTTTTCCATCAAGGATGTGTAATATGTGAATTTTTGCAGGTCATTTTGTATGAATTGCACGCAAGTTTCCTGGATTATTTGAAGGCCAAGAAATGACGGAGGGAGCACCAGATCAAGCAGAAGGCCGCAAGGCAGAATGCTCCCGTCAGCCCGCCTGCGGCGCGCCCTTGCAACCACGCTGCATGTGGGCGGGACGGGGTGCTGCCAGGGGGGTAGGGCGAGGGGAGGCCAGCTTGCCTGCGCCTCACGCCTTGGTCAACGGTGCCGACATGGACCCCATGCTCTTCCTTGCGAGCCTGGCCTGGCGCAGGCGCAGGCGGCGCGCCGTGTCGACCCATCGGCGCGCGTTGTAGAGACCAGCCTCGACAGCATCCGGCACGCCGACAATGCTGAGTCGCTCTGCCTCCACCTCCACCTCTGCAGCCGCGCGGGTGACCACACGCGCGCGTACAAAGAGCTCTGCAGGCTCGGCCGGCGTGGCGAGGCATGCAGCAACGCTGATGTCGCGCTGGCGCTCGGAGATGGAGCCGGGCAAGGCAGAGCCGTCAGCACCAGAGGGGTCGGACAGGTGGAGACCGCGGGTTGCGTTGCCCGCGACCAGGTTGGTGAGCTGGCGGGCGTGGTCGTCGTGGTTGGCGGAAGGCGCGGAAAGCGACAGCAGGGGTGGGGCGGCCGCGCGCGCGGTCGTGCCGGCGCTGCTGCCCTGGTCCTCGGCATGCACGCTTGGGGCAGCTGACGCAGAGAAGCGCGAGAAGCACGACGCGGCGGTGAAGCTAGTCACGTGAAGGCTGGACTCGAGCTCCAGCTCTCCCTCTGCCAGGCGCAGCGCCTGCTCCATGCCGTCCGGCAGCAGGCTGGTGGGGTGCAGGTATTGTCAGCCCCCCCCCCCCCCACACACACACACACACTGGTGACACGCAGGCGCGCGAGTCGCAGGAAGAATGACGCGAGCTACAGGCGCATGGTCAACTTCAACACACCATCGCTTGTGCTGCAGCCTGTTGTAGCAACAGCAACGGGCCGAAACTTAAAAATGCAGCGCGTGCCAGCCCACGTCGTCCCCATCGCCGCCTCAATTGCGCGGCGCAGTCACCCAACTCACCGATGGCGACGAATTGGACACGATGGCGGCGGTGGAGTGGCGCGGTACGCAAATTGCAGTGTTCTGCGGCGCCCTCACGCGCTCGTGCACGGCGTCCATAGATCCGGGAGGTGAACCATTGGTGCTCTTGATCATCGCGGCTTCGTATTGAGCGGGGCGCAGGCCGAGTGCAGGCGAGTGTCGGCGCGATGAAGGGAGGTGGTTGCACGATGGTTTGCACATTGCGACCAGGGCTTGTGTATGTAGAAGAAGCGTGAGCGTGCGCGTGATATTGGAGCGTGAGCGTGAACGTGGCGTGCGCAGCTGCGTCGTCGATGTCGATAACGGAACCCAAAAAACCTGATACACACCAGGCCCGAAAAGGCAGCTGCCGCAGTGCGTACATTTTCTCATTCTTTGTTTCGGGAAGGAGCAGGAATAAGGGAGACCCACGCTTTGGTGGAAAGCGAAAAGGGCGATCCAACATCATGCACACGCCCCCCCCACACACGGGGGGCGTGTGCGTGATGATGATGATGATGATGATGAGTTTTTACAATCCACTCTCTGGCGGGCACGCGTTCGGTTCCAAAGCTCCAGCAGGACTTAGAGGAAGCAGTCCTGAAGACCTGCCAACAGAAAAAAGGGGGGATGCCCCACGGAAGCGCCACCCACACGCGGTGGCGGGCACCAAGCAAGCAGCACCACAGTGCAGGCTCCACACTCAACCCCTCCAGGAAACGGATGGCGGGCCCAAGGTATAAAACCATGAAGGGACCAAAAAGCCCACCCTCAACCCACCGGAAGCGGGGCCGTTGTGCACACCCGCCGCAGCACTCTGCTCAGCTACCACATCACAACCCGCCAGCGCACGCATGTGGCGCCACCTCCCCTCAAAAGAAACCATCCTCTCAGGGATCTAGGACGTCTTGTTCAGAGTGAGCCCGCCGTCCACTACTCCAACAAAGGGGTGGGTCGGGCCCACCACACCCGCCCACCCGCGCGGCATCCCGCCGCCCTCAGCAAAGGACGCCAGCGCGTCCCACAGCATCCCACAGATCCATCGTCGCCAGCTCCCCCGCCCGCTCAACCGCCACCGAGCGAGCAGGGGGCTGCACACCATCACGCGGGCACGTAATGCGCCACAAGTGGCGGCGGCCTCGCTCCATGGCGTCCACCACGAGCGCTGCCACCACCGCCCACACACCAGCACGCACCCCAGCGGGAGGCTGCAGCAGCCACACCTGGCAGCACGTGATGACCGGCGTAGGAGCAGAGAGGGCAGCAGCAGCCGCCACCACCACCGCCTCCGCCACCGGGCACCCCCAGAAGCTGTGCGCACGCCACGCCGTCGCCGGCGGCCCGTCCTCATCACGGCACCGCCACCCGCAGGGGCACTCGGGCACGCCTAGTGCAGCCTGCTTGTGAAAACCACTCACCCACAGCCGCCAGATGGGCTCCTTGCGAGCGTTGAGGAGTGATGATGATGAGAGTTTTACAATCCACTTCTGGCGGTCACACGTACGGTTCCAAAGCTCCAGTGGGACTTAGAGAAACAAGGCTCAAGGCCCACAAAAGGTCAAGCTACAAGTAGCCCACGGTAACGCCATCCACACTTGGTGGCGGGCGCCAAGCAAGCAGCACCACTGTGCAGGCTGCACACCCAGCCCCTCAAATGGCCAGAGGGCGGACCCAAGGTATAAAACCATGAAGGGACCAAAAAGCCCTCCCCCAGACCACCGGAAGCGGGGCTAGTAGCACACCCGCCGCAGCACTCTACTCAGCGACCACACCGCACCCGCCACCGCACGCGTGTGGCGCCACCTCCCCTTCAAAAACACCCCCAGAGGGGGTGCCATCTAGCAAGCAGGTGCAGGCACCCGCTCGCCGTCAACGACGAGGCGCGCGCGGTGGAACTGCGTCCGTGATGATGGATCGAAGACCGCATGGCATGCCTGGGGGCTGTAGCTTGGCCTTGTGTGTGTGGGCCCTGTGGTTTTACTCGATATTAGTGCGCCTGTTGCGTTGTGGTTTTAACGACGACGGGCAGTGGCCGATTGCTGCGTCACTGCACCTTCCAAAGTGAATTGTAAAACTCCCATCACCTGATTGGCCCCCCCCTTTGACCACTGGAGGGGTTGAGTGTGGAGCCTGCACTGTGGTGTCGCTTGTTCGGCGCCCGCCACTGTGTGTGTGTGGCGTTTACCGTGGCCCTCCCCCCCCCTTTTGTTGGCGGTCTCCAAGACCGCTTCCTCTAAGTCCTGCTGGAGCTATGGAACCGAACGTGTGACCGCCATAAAGTGGGTTGTAAAACTCTCATCTCAGCAATTCCAAATGTGCACTTCGTGCACCCATGGGTGGCCCCAGGGTCCATCCATGGATCCCTCTCCTACAGACTGTAGGAGAGGGATCAGCTGCACATCCCATGGAAAAGGCGCAGCAAGCTGCGCGTTCACATGACAACAGCGGCACGCGCCGCACAGCACGGGAGAGGAAGCAGGTGCAGCAGGTCGAGGCACCAGCTGCAGCAGATGATGCATTGGCGCCAGTGGACGTGATGCGTAGAGGCAGTGCCAGCTGCCGCTTGGCCAGCGTGGCAGAGCCAAACGGGCGCAGCCAGTAGAGCTTTGCGAATGGCACAGCCAGAGGCAGGCGGTGTACTGCCGTATTTCTATGACCGTGGGCTGCACCAACCGTAAATTGCTTGGGAAAGAACAAAACACTCAAACACTTCAGACAAGCAACTGCTTAGAAAATCAGTAGAGTAGAGATGGAGTAGGCGGAGGGAGTGCGAGTCGAGCGGTGACCCAGCGCACGCGCCAATCGCGCGCGTCGGGTGGCAGCCCAGCACGCGCGCCGAACGAGCGAGTCGAGCGGCAGCCCAACACACGCGCCGAGCGCGTGAGTCAAGCGGCGACCCAGTGCACGCGCCGAGCACGCGCGTTGAGCGGAGCGTTGTGGATCAGATGATGCACGCTTGTTCTCAGGCTTGCGAACAACAGTTGTGGGCTGCAGGTGGTAAAGTGCACGCCCCAATCAGCCCCCCCAGTTGTGGGCTGTGGCTGGTTAAGCGCACGCTCATAACACACACACACCCCAGTCGTGGGCTGTGGGTGGTTAAGCGCACGCAACAGTGGTTCCGCTAAGGATCTTGAGGAAATGACGTCTCGCCCCGCGCCTGACGTTCGTTTTCGATCTCACCCTGCCGGAGGCGCTTTGGGGCCGACAGTGTGAAAATGTAGATTCTCACACTTTTCGGGTAGAAATCTGCACTCTCATCCCGCACCCGCCGTCCCAAATCGGCCAATCTCACCCCGCAAATGCACTTTGTGGGGTTGCGGGGTGGCTAACGGAAACACTGGGCCGCAAGGCAGAATGCCCACGCCCACCTGCCTGCGGCAAGCCTGTGCAACCACGCTGCAAGTGGGTGGAGCGGGGGTGCATGCCAGGGGTGCGGTGAAGGGGAGGCCGGCAGTAAAAGAGCACCTGCTTGAGCATGCCTGCTCCTCACAACTCGGTCGACGGTGCCGACATGGATCCCATCCCGCCCATGCTCTTCATTGAGAGCCTGGGGGCCGGGCGCCAGGCAGGACGAGAGGCAGTCGACCGAGGCGTGCGAGGCGCCGGGGACGCGCGAGCGCCTCGTAGCCCAGCGCCTCTGATGTGGCCGGTACGTGCTTGACCAATGCCTGCAGTGGCAAGATCGGGGCATGATTGTTCAGGCATCTGCCTCACCAGCCTGGAAGGCTGGGGGGCGCCTGGGAGGTGCAGGTGGTTTCAGCACCCTTCTCCCCACGCTGGTGACACGCAGACACGCGAGTCGCAAGGAGAAGGACGCGCGGTACAGGCTAGGCGCACCACAAGCAGTAACACCGCAACAACTTGCTTAAAACGAACGGTGCGCACGTGCGTGTAAAAAACAGGAGGGCGTTCGTTGTATGCGAGTTGTATGCGAGTTGTAGCTGGTTGCGAGTGCACGATGACGGCACCAGGCGTTCTCACACTGGAATGTGTGTGACCAACGCCAGTAGAACCCGACCGACCATTGCGTTTGCGTTTTAGCTTACACGTCTCCAGGTGGGGCAACGGCAGCGGACGGGACGCACGGAAGGAGAGGCACCGCGACACGCCGAAAGCGCCCATTTTGCTTGGGACAGGTCTCACCCAGCTCTCCTGTGCTGTGCACCTGTACCAATTGGGGCGGAACAGGCGCGGGGAGCATGGCGATGGCCGATCCTGAGGCGGGGGGGCTGCCTGCTAGCAGAGAGCCCTCTCTACAGGAACACGGGTACGACCTCGCATGGGCCCTGGAGCAGGACAACGCAAGTGGAAGCGACATGGGCGATGGGCTGGGGAGGTGAGGGCGAGGCGTTGCAGTACAGGGAGGCATGCCGCGATTTGCACATCCATGCGTGCGTCCAAGGATGCTGGTGGCCGCTGGTGGTATCTTGGCTCAGCCCAGGTCCAAGGGGGAAGCTTGTGGTGATCATGGTGATGGCGGGAGGAGAGCCCGTGGGAAACAATCGACATGTGGAGCTCGTGTAGCATGCTGTGGCATGCTACTGCTGCCACATGCTGTGCTAGCGCGCATGCGTGACAGCACCCCTGTGACGGTCAACCCCCTCCCCCCCCTACTGTGTGATTGCGCCATGCACCCACTGATGGTCACCCCCCCCCTCCCCCCTCTCGTACACGCAGCATGTCTGACGGTGGCCTCACGGCGCGGGTGTACCGTAACAACGAGGAGCGGCGCAACGTGGAAGCTGCGCGGAAAAGGCGCTACCGTGCGAGGTGTTTGTGGGGGGGCGTGTGTGTGTGTGTGTGTGTGTGTGCGAGCGTGTGGTGTGTGGCAGACACGGGGCTCGCTAGGTGAGCATAGAGGCCTCGAGCCGGCGTGTGCGACGTGCCCACCCCACTCCAGCAACTACGAGCAGAAATGACAATGAACCACTCAGCGCTGGCGATCGCGCCTTGCTGCTGCGCGGCGATTGAGACGCACACACACCCGTGCACACGCGCGACGCGCAATCACAAACCACCATCCTGTACAGCCTCCACGGCACGACCGAGCGCGTGGAGCTCACGAGCTTCTCGACCTTCTCACAGAAGAAGAGCCTTGAGTCACACGCGCACACACGCGCACACACACCGCCACCACCTCAACAACAACAACAACCCCAACAACAACCCCACGCAGCCTACATGGCACCACCGAGGGCGAGGAGCTCAAGAAGAAGCACGCAGAGGCTGCGCGGCGACGCCGCGAGCGGCTCGCCGGCACGATTGAGGGCGAGGCAATGAAGACGCGCCAGGCGGAGGCGGCGCGTCAGCGGAGGATGGCACTGGAGGGCACGATGAAGGTGTGTGGAAGGTGGGGGTGCAAGTGGAGATGGGCACCAAGCGGCAGGGGGAGGGTGGGGACACCCACACTACCATACCCTCACCCCTGTGCACTGTCTCTCTCTCTCCTTCTTTCTGTGCTGTGAGTTCTTTACATCCCTTGCACCTGCCCCGGACGTTGAGCTCAAGCACGCACGACCGCCGGCTGCGCACCAAGCGGCAGGAGGCGCACACGCACACACACACACACACACTGCCACGCCCGCACTCACGCCTGCGCACAGTATACATTGCGTCCCCTGCATCTGCCCAGGGCGTTGAGCTCAAGCGCAAGCACGCATTGGCTGCGCGCGACCGCCGGCTGCGCACCAAGCGGCAGGGCGAGTCGAGCGAGCGCCTGAGGGTGGGGTACGATTCGCAGTGCGTCATCTTCGACGACACGTACGAGTTCAATGGGGAGACCCTGGTGAGGGGGGGGGAGGGAGGGGAGGGAGGGAAGGGGGGGAGGGAGGGCGGGTGTGTGGTGCATGTGGGTGCGTGTGTGGTACGTGTAGGTGTGAGCGCGCACACATTGCAGTTGGAACTGGCAAGTAGGCCCGCCAATAGGCCTGCCCGTACGAGCGCACTGCTAGAGTCCAAGCTTGCAGACGCGAAACACTGCCTCTCTCTCTCTCACTCCCTCTCCCTCTCTGTTTCTCTCTCCCTCTCTCTCTCTCTCACACTCCCTCGCGTGCACGCACGCACGCACACGCAGGTCCGCCATCCCTGCCCGTACGAGCGCGCGCTGCTAGAGTCTTTTGAGCTGGCAGATGCGCAACACTGCCTCTCTCTCTGTCTCACACTTTCTCACACACTCTCTCACTCTCCCTCGCGTGCACGCACGCACGCGCACGCAGGTCCGGCAGCCCTGCCCGTACGAGTGCGCGCTGCTAGAGTCTGAGCTGGCAGATATGCAACACTGCCTCTCTTTGTCTCTCTCTCACACTTTCTCTCACCCTCTCTCTCACTCTCCCTTGCGTGCACGCTCGCACGCACACGCAGGTCCGGCAGCCCTGCCCGTACGAGCGCGCGCTGCTAGAGTCTTCTGAGCTGGCAGATGCGCAACACTGCCTCTCTCTCTGTCTCACACTTTCTCACACACTCTCTCACTCTCCCTCGCGTGCACGCACGCACGCGCACGCAGGTCCGGCAGCCCTGCCCGTACGAGTGCGCGCTGCTAGAGTCTGAGCTGGCAGATATGCAACACTGTCTCTCTCTCACACTTTCTTTCACCCTCTCTCTCACTCTCCCTTGCGTGCACGCTCGCACGCACACGCAGGTCCGGCAGCCCTGCCCGTACAAGCGCGCGCTGCTAGAGTCTTCTGAGCTGGCAGATGCGCAACACTGCCTCTCTCTCTTTGTCTCTCACACTTTCTCACACACTCTCTCACTCTCACTCGCGTGCACGCACGCACGCGCACGCAGGTCCGGCAGCCCTGCCCGTACGAGCGCGCGCTGCTAGAGTCTGAGCTGGCAAATGTGTAACACTGCCTCTTTTTGTCTCACATTTTCTCACCCTCTCTCACTCTCCCTTGCGTGCACGTTTGCACGCACACGCAGGTCCGGCAGCCCTGCCCGTACGAGCGCGCGCTGCTAGAGTCTGAGCTGGCAGATGTGCAACACTGCCTCTCTGTCTTTGTCTCTCTCACACTTTCTCATCCTCTCTCTCAATCTCTCTCGCGTGCACACACGCACACGCAGGTCCGCCAAACCTGCCCGTACGAGCGCGCGCTGCTAGAGTCTGAGCTTGCCGACGCGCAGCGCCGCCACTCGAGTGAGGTGCAGCGGCTGCAGGCGCAGATCCAGGCGCTGCAGCAGCAGGGTCAGGGGACGGGGAGCTACTCACCCAGCGGGGGCAGCCTCGCGGGCGGCAGTGCCACGGGCACAGGCACGCCCTGGATGGATTACGGTGGAGGGGCCTCTGGGGGGCGCGGCCGCGCAATGCACGCGGCGCACCCGCCGATGGAGGGCGCTGGCGGTGGTGGGGCGGGCGCGGGGCAGACAGCGTGGGAGGGGCTGCTGGCTGCTGGAGTGGCGGCCGGCCTGGAGTGACTACTGTACCAGGGGTGGACATGTCCACGCTGCGGAGCCCAGCTGGCCTGTGAGTCTTTTCTTCTTCTGGCGGCGTCTTTGGGTGATGGTGGCGCCATGCGCCTGGCCCTGCTGTGGCGCCCTGCTGGCGTGCGATTCTTCTCTTCTTCTGGCGGCGTCCTCGGGTGATGGTGGCACCATGCGTCTGGCCCTGCTGTGGCGCCCTGCTGGCTGGCCTGCGAGTCTGCTCTTCCACTAGAAGTGATGGCAGGGGACACGCGCCCGGCCACGCTATGGCTCCCTGCTGGATGGCCTGCAAGTCTTCTCTTCTACTGGCGGTGACGGCAATCGCCATGCGCACGGCCACGCTGTGGCTCCCGGCCTCTCTTCTACGGCGGCGTCTCACCGTACTTGTCTCGTTCTACAACTGCGGTCTCTCCCCTACTACGTGTCTCGTCTGTACTACGTGTTTCCTCTCTACACTTCTACTCTGTACTGACGCTTATCTTCTTCTGCTGCTGTCTAGACTCTGGCGCCCCTGCTCCTACGGCAGTGGGCGTGGCTTTGCAACTGCGCACACGATGCTATCGTCGTTGCTCCCCTTTTGACGCTCCCCGCCCCCCTTGCCAATAACTGGTGGGAATGATGGTTGCGCTCGTATTATGGCACCATGCTGTCGTGAAGCCTTTGCTTCAACAGGGCCGGAGAGTGTCCCCCCCCCTGTCCCGCGTGGCGGTCGCGCCTTAATAATGTGAATGATCTTGCTCATCTATGCTATATATATCACGCATATGATCTCACACTGCCGTCGATGCGTCACTCCCACCCAGAGTAAAGTGAATCAACTTTCACTATGGGTGGACTGGATCGTTATCCCTAGCGTAGTCACATAGTACTGCGGCATGGCCGGCCGTTTGCACAAGGTCCGAACTAATGCTTGTTTTGTGCCTTGCCGGGCGATCAATCGGCGTTATTTTCACCCTCACGCTGCCTTCCTGGCACCTTTTCTGAATCATGGGCTGGCAAGGCACAGCAGTACGCATGCCGCGGTTACAGATTTATGTGGCATTGCATGTACCACATGCCTCACATGCTCTCTTTTCGAGACAACACCACGCAAGGAACGTCACCAGGACACTCCTTTGTGTTCTCCAGTTCACAGGCTTTATGTCTAGCTAGGGTATTTTGCAGGCCTGTAAATATTCACCCCTCAGTCACGCGCCTTGGCTGCAGTGGGCGAGAAGCGCATCGGCGTGGTAGGCTGCTTCCGATGCTCCTTCCTCTCCTCACCAGCAGCATGCCGATGGACTAGGAAGTTGCGCTTGGTAACTGGTTCATACGCCTGCACAGCTACAGTCTTACGGCCTGCCGCCTGCTCTCTGTCTGCCATGTATACGAGTGTGCCATGATGAGGTAACAATGAAGCGCGCCGCGCTGAGCGCGAGCTGCTGCCCTTGTGCCCACGAACGCTCAGAGATCACGTTCAGAGATTGCCTGCACGTGTGGGATCGCCTGCAAATGTGGGATGTGTGTGTGGGGGGTCGACTCACCTCACATAAGCACCGTGTCGACGTTTTGCCTGCTGCAGCCCACGATTTTGCGCCACTACCATGCATAAGGGTGTTCTTTCGAACAGTTTAAATCGTGGTTTAATGTTCATAAACGTCTTTTTGCTGCTTTTTCAATACTTCTCAGGAAACTATTGAAATACATTTTCTGAGGCAGATTTGTGAGCCCCCCACAACTCCACACCCCACCCTAATCTCCATCGTCCAAGACCCGCACCACTGCGATCGCGCACACGATGGGTAAGAAGCGGAAGGAAGAGAGCAGCAGCGACAGCGGTTCTAGCAGTGAGGATGAGAACATGGTCAGGCTCCGCAGCTGCGCCGTGAGCTTTGAGCAAGTGAGCGCAGAGCAAGCGTCGCTCGCGTCCAAGGTGAGATTAATGCACGTGTGCAAGAGGGGCTGGAGTGCTCGCGCGATGGAGGTGCAGGCATGTGATGCATCACGCAGGGGGGCATGAGCATGGCCGCATGGTGCATGGCACACATTAACGCAGCCCCCCCTCCCCCCCCGCACGTGAGCTTGGTACCAGACATGCACAGATGAACATGCTAGCGAGCCGAGGCCCATGTGCAGTGGAACGAGCTCACGCTCGCGTGCGATCCCTCCCCCTGAACCTGTGTGTGTGCATAGGCCAAGGCCAAGGATGCGGAGCGAACAGCCGCCGCAGCAGCCAATGCTGCCAGCCGCGGCGTGCGAGGCGCTCATGCCATCGCGTTGGAGGCGGCTGAGGCGGCAGCGGCTGCAGCGGCAGCGGCCGCGCCAGCAGGCGGCAGCGCCAGCAGCAGCGTCATCGACCGTGCCAACACCAACCCCAGTGGGCCGCCCCCCCTGGAGCCGTTCCAGATCAAGATTGCCGCCATGCTGGAGGCGAGACTGGAGCGCACGTTGGAGCCGCTGATGATTGCGACGGCACCGGCCCCTGCCGCAAGCGGGGGCGCCGTCAGCACGCCAGCTGGCGCTGGCAACGGCAGCGATAGCAGCGACAGTGACAGCAGCAGCAGCGACGGGGGCAGCAGCAGCAGCAGTGACAGCGGCAATGGCAGTGACAGCAGCATCAGCAGCGGCGAGGCGGTGCGGGTGAAAGCAGCGCGCGCGGGGACGGTGGACGGAGCAAAAAAGAAGAAGGCCGCACACAGCCTCCCGCCTGGGCCGGCACCTGCTGACGCGGCAGCAGTGGCGGGCGACGGCGACACCCTGCTCGCCGGCGTCCGCCTCTTCCGCAGGGTTGCCAAGGGCGCGCCACTCATCATAAGGGCGCCCCCACCGGACGCCGTTGCCGCGCCGCCGCTGCGCCTGCCGGGCTCCCGCGCGTGCGAGCGCATCCTGGGGCAAACACGCTACGCGCCGCCCGTCGGCAAGCTGGCGGCAACGCTGCCGTCGCTCGCGGCACAGGGCGATGCGTTTGCCGCGGCCGCAGACGGCGTGCTGGCGCGCCAGGCGGCGCTGCCCAGCCTTGCCACGAAGCGCGTCGTCGGGCTGCCCAACCACGGCGTACCGGCGCAGGCCACCATTGAGCACGCGGCAGCAGCAGGCGCCTCTGGAAGCGGCGACGAAGGCGGTGACGGCGGGGACGCTGGCACCGCGAGTGCAAAGAAGAAGAAGATTCGGAAGAAGAAGGCGAGATTTTTTTTGCGGCGGTGGCCTTGCCGGTTGCATAAACTGCATTGATCGCCACCCTCACAACCAGCGAGCGCACGCACTCACATATCTACGCACGCACATACACACACGCAGGCGCGGTACGAGGGCACGGTGGAGGAGGAGGACATGCGGGAGATGGTGCCGCATGAGCAGAGAATGAAGGCGCTCACGGGACGCGGGTAGCGGTATTAGAGCGCCGAGGTGCCCACGGGTCGGAGCGGCGAGTAGAGAGTGACAAGCCTAGAAGGCGTGCGAGACAGTGGTCCAGTCGGTTCTACACAGTCAGTCAGACTTGGGGCTGTTACGTTGCGCGCCCCTCCAAAACACAAGGGGTCCCTCCTCACAAGGGGACTGCGTCCCAGTTCAGCTTTCCCGTCCCTCTCTCGTTGTTGGTCTCCAAGGGCGCAGCCCCCCCCTGTGCCGGCGCAGCGGCAGCGGCGCCTGCAGCAACACCGGCGTGGCCACCCCCAGGCTCTGCACCATCCGTCGGTGCGGCTGGCCCGCTCGCCCCCGCCGCCTCCGCCTGCCCAGGTGGCGGTCCTTCAGCCCCAATCCGCGCGCACGCGGTCGCCAGCCACGTGCCAAAGCGCGCCGCGCGCGCGTCAGTGGTGGGTGCAAACGTGGCGCGCCCGCGGTGCGCACACCGCACCATCACGTCCTCGGTGTCGAGCACGTACGAGACCTGTGCGGGGGGCGTGAGGGGTGGTGCGGGTGTGGGGTGCGGGTGCGGAGTGGGGCCGCGTGTGCACGTGTTTTTGGGGGTGGGGGGGTGGGGGGGCGCCCGCGCGCTCTTGCGCGCGCTTTGTGCCATTGCTACATGTGCACGCCGTCCCCCTCCGCTCCCCCACCCCACCCGCCCCCGCCCACCCTCGCTGACCACGCCCTCTTCCCACCTCACATACCACGCAGCCCCACCAGCACACGCACCCACCCACACACCTTGCACGTGTTGCAGCTGATCTTGCACTCGAGCTCGCTGCCCCCCCCACACACGCACACCAGCATCCCCTCCCTCCCCCCACCCATCCACCCTCCCACCTTGCACGTGTTGCAGCTGATCTTGCACTCGAGCCCGTTGGCCACCACCAACCCGCCCAGCACCGCCACCATGGCGCTGTCATCGACACCCCCACCCGACGGTGCAGCGGCAGACTGGAGCGAGCGCCGCAGGAAGCGCGTCTGGTCGGGGTCCTCGTCAGGCGCCTGAACGCGCTCGTCTACAAACTCCTGCGCAGCGCAAAAGCAGACAGAGTGTCAACACGAGGGGGCTCAGAAGGCCGATGTGTACAGACTGGCCTAGGGGTCCTCGCCAGGCGCCTGCACACGCTCGTCTAAAAACTCCTGTGCAAGCACAAACAGAGAGAGAGGGGTCGGCGGCATGCAAGCGTGGGGGGGGGGGAGGGGGGAGCTTAGAAGTGGCAGAAGCACATATATTGTAGACTGGCCTATGGGGTCCTCGTCCGGCGCCTGCACGCACCCATCCACAAACTCCTGCGCAGCGCAAACACAGGCAGAGAGGGTCATAACACGAGGGGGCTCAGAAGGCCGATGTGTTAGACTGGCCTAGGGGTCCTTGTCCAGCGCCTGCACACGCTCGTCTACAAACTCCTGCGCAAGCACAAATAGAGAGACAGAGAGGGGTCGGCGGTTTGCAAGCGCGGGGGAGGGAGGGGGAAGCTCAGAAGTGGCAGATGCACGTAAATTGTAGACTGGCATGGGGGTCCTCGTCAGGCGCCTGCACGCGCTCGTCCACAAACTCCTGCGCACACAAAGTCGTCCGAGTGGGGGCGGAAATCAACCTCGTATCTAATGGAGGAAG
The DNA here is from genome assembly GCA_016618255.1 of Chlamydomonas sp. UWO 241. Lineage (NCBI taxonomy): Eukaryota > Viridiplantae > Chlorophyta > Chlorophyceae > Chlamydomonadales > Chlamydomonadaceae > Chlamydomonas > Chlamydomonas priscui. The sequence goes on along the minus strand of VFSX01000006.1, from coordinate 899,763 downwards.
TGGCATGCACATGCAGACTGGTCAGGGCCCTTGTCCGCCAACTCCTGCGCAGCGCAAACGCAGACAGAGAGTGTCGAAACACGAGGGGGCTCAGAAGGCCGATGTGTACATAGACTGGCCCAGGGGTCTTCGTCAGGTGCCTGAACGCGCTCGTCCACAAACTCCTGCGCACGCACACAGAGAGAGAGAGGGGTCGGCGGCATGCAAGCGCGGGGGGGGGGGAGGGAGCTCAGAAGTGGCAGATATGCACATATATTGTAGACTGGCCTAGGGGGTCCTCGTCCGGCGCCTGCACGCGCTCGTCCACAAACTCCTGCGCACACAAAGTAGTTTGAGCGGGGGCGGAAATCTATCTCCTATCTTTAGGAGGAATAATGCATAGACTGGTCAGGGTTAGGAGGAAGTGGTATGTGAATGGTGGTGCCGCCCTCACTGCGCTCAGGCCGCTCCGCCAGTTCTGCCCCCTCCCCAGAGCAGGCGAGTGCGCGGCCGTTGTGGAGATTTTGTGGCTGGTCGGTTGACAACTGCCGAGTGTCGTCACGCCGGCTGGCTGGCAGCGTGGGCGGCGAGGCCTGCGCTCCACAGCTGCCCGACCTGTTCCTTTGCCTGCAGCTGGGGGGGGGCGGCACCGCGGATGAGCCTCGTTGGGTGGGGTTTGCGCATGGCCCGGGCGTGGTGGGGAAGCTGACGTGCAAGCTGGCGGTGGCGCTGCAGCTGCGGGCGGTGGTGGACGAGCGGCGGGTGCGGCGGGCGGCCACGGTGGAGGCGGCTCTGGCGCTGGACCACGGCCCGCACGGGGGGCCCCGCGCGACCGACGCGCAGGTCTGCGCAGGGCTGCGAGGCCTGGAGGCGGCGGTGCCGGCGCTGTGGCGGGTGCCGCTCCTTAATGCCCGCAAGGAGCCCATCTGGCGCCTGTGGGTGAGTGGTTTCCACAAGCAGGCTGCGCTGGGCGTGCCCGAGTGCCCGTGCGGGTGGCGGTGTCGTGAGGAAGACGGGCCGCCGGCGACGGCATGGCGTGCGCACTGCTTCTGGGGGTGCCTGGTGGCGGAAGCAGTGGTGGTGGCGGTTGCTGCTGCCCTCCCTGCCCCTACTCCGGTCGTCACGTGCTGCCAGGTGTGGCTGATGCAGCCTCCCCGTGCGGCCTGGTGTGTGGGCGGTGGTGTCTGCGCTCGTGGTGGACGCAATGGAGCGTGGCCGCCGCCACCTGTGGCGCATCACGCGCCCGCGTGATGGTGTGCTGCCACTTGGTTGTGCGGCGGCGGCCGCGCGCGCGGGGGAGCTGGCGACGACTGAGATGTAGGATGCGCTGGCCTCCTTCGCTGAGGGTGGCGTGGTGCCGCGCGGGTGGGCGGCTGTGGTGGGCCCGACCCACCCCTTCATTGGAGTGGTGGACAGTGGGCTCACTCTGAAAAAGACATCCTAGACCCCTGAGGGTGTGTGTGAGGAAGGTGGCGCCACACGCACGCGGTGGCGGGGGTGGTGTGGCCGCTGAGTAGAGTGCTGCGGCGGGTGCCGTGCTTCGGCCTTTTGGGGTTGGTTGGGGGGGGGCCTTCTTGGTCCCTTCATGGTCCTGGCTTTACAGCCGGTTATACCTGGGGCCTACCTCTGACTGTTTCAGGGCTGGGTGTGCTGCCTGGCTGATGTGCTGCTTGCTTGGTACCCGCCGCCACGTGTGGGTGACGCTGCCGTGGGGTTCCCCCCCCCCTTTTTGACTTTTGACAGAGCTCCTGCTTTGGTTGATCCTGCTGGAACTCTGGAATTGATTATGACCGCCGGCCTGTGATTGTAAAACCCTCTTGTTGTACATGTATGATTTGGAACCGAACGTGTGACCGCCGGCAGTGGATTGTAAAACTCTCATCATCATTATATGATGGATATTACAGTCTGTGTGACACCAGTAACATAAAAGTGAGTAAAAGTTATGTATAGACTGGCCAGGGCCCTCGTCCGCCAACTCCTGCGCAGCGCACACGCAGAGAGAAAGGGGCCGGCGGCACGCGCAAGTGTGAGTGGGGTGTGTGGGATGGTGGCGGTGGTGGTGGTGGGAGCTCAGAACTGGCGTACACATACTACCTCACACACGCTAGCCAGACCATCAGACCACCAGACACGCCGGCCAGACCCTCACAACGCACCTTGATGTACTGTGACGACGCCACCGGCCGCCACGACCGCGTCAGTCGGACCTACCGTAGTCACGCTTTGCCTTTGCGCCTAGTTATGGAGAGGGGGCAGCGACAGGGGCCGCCGGCATCACCCCCTCACTCGCTCTGGTCCTGTATCAGGACGAGCCGCTCGCGCCACCCAGCGGCTATGACGAGGGCATGCAAGGCGGGGAGGGCATGAGTGCCCTTGCACGGCAGCATGCGGCCATGCATGAGGTGGCCATGCGCCAAGCGGATGCCATGCGGGCGGACGCCAGGCGCAACCATGCAGCCACGGAGACACGCCTGTCTGGGCTCGAGACGGCGCTTGGCGCGCTCGGCAGCGGGTACGGGCGCATGAAATGCAGAGGTGATCAGGCTGGGGCTAGGACTCACGGCCATGGAGGAGCGCACGGCGGGTTACGAGGCCCACGTGCGAGAGGACACCAAGGCGCGGCAGGTGCAGTACAGCCCGCGACCTGGCCAGCAGGGCAAGCAAGGACCAGCTCGGTGCACACGCCGCAGCCCAGCAGAGGGACACGGCTGCTGTGCGGGACGAGATCAGGCAGGCGGCCGGCATGGGCCCAACTGGGAACGTGCGAGCCGCCATCATCGCAGAGCGGCGGGAGACTCGCTGCAACTGCATGTTCATGGTCATCATCCCTCACCGGGTGACCGACAGACCACTCGAGCTCGCGGACAAGCTGCACACGTGGCTCACCCGGCCGGAGCTGCTGGGGAAGCCACCAGCTGCCGCGGGGACGTGTGGGTGCTGCGGCCGAAGGGAGGGGAGACCAGCAGCCAGGAGGGCACCAAGGCGGCGTTTGTGGTGGCGAGCCCCCTGCTGGCGCGCTGGGTGCACAGCCGCCTCGCGGCGGTGTCCGCGGCGGGGGTCAGCATCAGCGTGGAGCGGACGCCTGCGCAGCAGCAGGCGTGGCTGCCGCTGAAGGCGCTTTTCGCGCAGGCGATGCAGGAGGGGAGGAAGGTGCGCTCTGCCAGGGGTTGCCTGTGGGTTGATGACAAGCAGGTGCTTGCAGGCGGGGTGCTGCCGCCGTGGGAGCCGGCGCAGCAGGGCGGGGGATACCCACCACCACCACCACCAGGGGCGCAGCATGCCGGGGGGGCGCAGCCAATGGACATAGGGCCGGACATGGGGCAGCTGCCGGGGGCGGCGCTGCCGCTGCCGGCCGGGCCGGGGCACCACGGGGGACAGGCACTGACACTGCCACCAACAGGGGCGCAGCAGGCAGGGGGGGGCCAGGCGGTGGTCACGGATCCGGGCAGGTTGCAGCTGCCGAGGGTGGCGCAGCCGTCAAGAACGGGGTACCAGGGGGGGCATGCACTAACACCACCACCACCCGGGGCGCAGCAGGCATCGGGGGGGCAGATTGGGGGCACGGGGGCGGGCATGTAGCAGCCGCCAGGGTCGGGCATGTGGCAGCCGCCGCTAGGAGCAGGGTTCCAGGGGGCAGGCACCAACACCAACGGCACAGACCGCAGGTGGGGGGCAGCCCTGGGGCATGGGTCCGGGCATGTGGCAGCCAGGGGCAATGCAAGAGGGGGCAGGGACGGCAGCACTGCAGCTTCAGATACACCATCTGCAGCAGCAGCTGCAACAGCTAACGGGCACGGGGCAACAGATGGGCATGGGGCAGCAGCAGCAGCAACAGACGGGGCTGCAGGCATTGCGCGTGCAGCAGCACACAAACGCAAGGCAGCAGCACATGGGCAATGGCGCGCAGGCACAGGCACAGGCGGCACAGGCACATGCACATGCGGCACAGGCACAGGCACATGCACATGCGGCACAGGCACATGCGCATGCGCAGACGGCACAGGTACTGGCACAGGCACAAGCACAGGCACATGAGGGCATGGGGCAGGCGCAGCAGCAGACGCAGCACCAGATGGCAATGGGGATGCAGCAGCAGCTGCAGCAGCAACATCAGCAGGCGGGGGCACAAACATGGGGGCCGCAACACATGGGCATGTGGGAGCACCAGCAGGCTGCGGGGGGCCAGCATGCGGGGACGGGCGGGGGGGGGGGACACCACTGGCGGCGGGGCCGCCACATGTGATGATTGGGCCGCCGGCATGGGACCCCATGGGCGCAGGGCAGCAGCATGCTGGAATGGAACAGCAGCAGGGCATGGGGTCGGCGACGGGGGGGGCAGGGCCACTGGGGGCGCTGGGGGCGCCCCCGGTGGCGGCAATGGGCCCCATGCACGGCGCGGAGCACACCGGGATGGCCGGGCACGGCGGGGCCGGGCCCAGCCGACCGGGCCACGCCCCGGCATCGGGTTACGTGTAATGACGTGGAACGTCAAAGGGCAACACTATCACATAGACCAGAGCGCCGACGTCAGTCACTGGCTCTGGGCCACAACGGACATCATCAAATTCACTGAAACTGGGCACACTGGCGAGGCCCCTGGGGCTTTTAGGGGGTTCAAGTGCCTAGCATGCAGCCGACGCCCATACACCGCTAAACACGGGGGGGTGGCGCTTCACATGTGCTCCGCGATCGCGAGCCACGTCAAGGTGGTGGAAGACACCCCAGCGCTGGGGATGCTTTGGTTTAGGATTAGGCTCAAGGGGGGGACGGACGTGTACGCGTGCGCTGTCTACCTCCCCCCTCCCCCCTCCACGTACCTGAAGCGGCAGGGCAGGAGCCTGTCGGCGGAAGCCCACATGCTGGCTCTCGCCCAAGGGATAGCCAAGTACAGGGAGCTGGGAGAGGTGCTAGTGTTGGGGGACCTCAACGCCCGCACGAGCCAAGCGGACGACAGGGGGGGGCACGACGCCGAGGGGGGTGACCCCGCCCTCGCGCTGACTGCTTGGGACATCACACGGGCTGGGCGGGTAGGACAGCGGACGTCTTCCGACCACGGGCCGCAGAACGCGCACGGGAGGGACCTGATTAGACTGTGCCGAGACACCGGGATGGTGATTCTGAACGGGCGCTTGCCAGAGGATGAGGGGGGAGCACACACATTCCACGCAACAGGCAGGAATGCGCACAGCGTTGTTGACTACCACGTCGCATCGCCGGCACTCATGTTTAGCGAGACGGGGGCCCCGCGGGAGGGGGCCACGCTCAGGGTGCATACGATCCCCACCCTGCCAGGCTGGAAGGGGTCCTTTGACCACTGCCCAGTTGTGCTGACCATGGGCGAGGCGGCCGGTGAGGCGGTCGCCACGCCACACCCCACCATGCCATGCACCACGCCAACTAGATTCAGGTGGCCTGAGGGGGGGGAGCGTGCCTACGCACGGGAGCTGCAGGGGGTGGCGGCAGAGATCAAGGGGGCGCGAGAGGCCCCCACGGTAGATGAGGAGCAGGCGCTCCTAGAAGGGGCGGTTGAGCGGGCAGCGCGGGCGCTGCACGCGTCAGGGGCGGCTGGGGCGGTGTTGGTGAAACCAGGGGGGGGGGGCGCATCAGTGCGACCACACAACACATGGTATGCCCAGGAGTGCAAGGAGGCACGGCAGGCGTATCGAGAGGCCGAGAGGGCGCACGGGGCGCAGTCGCCGCTGACCTCAGCAGCGTTCAGAGCGTATAGGCAGACCACGCGACGCGTGCGCCGGGCATGGGAGGCCCAGGAGTACGACGCTATGCTCAAACACATGCACGGCGCCCCAGGAAATTCTGGCGCGAGGTTAAACCAGGGAGCCAGGGAGGGGGGCTGAGGGATGCAGAGGGGTTGACGACCTACTTTGAGGGCCTGGTTGGGGGCGAGCACGCCCATGGGGAGCTGCAGGAGGGGGGGACCCCGTTTTCGGATGCCTCCGAGGGAAATAAGCAGCGAGCACGAGTACTCAACGTTTGGCTCACCGAGGACGAGGAGAGCACAGCCCTCATGGGCATGGCGGCAGGCAAAGTGCCGGGCGTGGACGGCGAACCAGTAGAATTCTATCAAAGGGCATGGACCAAGGAGGGGGAGAAAGGGGGTGGGGGAGAGGGGGAGGGGAGCAAGCCGCGACACGCGCTGCTTGAACCGATCACACATCTACTCAATCGGGTCTTCCGCGAGGGGTATCCCAAAGCATGGCACATGGGGGCAGTCACGCCGGTGCCAAAGAAAGGCAATCTGGACGAGCGGGACAACTACAGGGGCATCACGGTGGGTGGGGCGCTTGCTAAGCTCTAAAGTCTGGTGCTACTCCGCAGACTAGACGACCTTGCTGAGAAGGGCAGCCATAGAGCCGCCGGGCAGGCAGGGTTCCGGAAGGGGCGGGGGACCCCTGACAATGTCTTCATCCTACAGCACATGATTGAGAGGCGCAGCCACAAGCGAAAACCGCTGTATACTGCCTTCATCGACTTTAGAAAGGCATACGACTGCGTGCATCGGCAGCTCATGTGGGAGTGCCTCAAGAGCCTGGGGGTGGGGGGGGGCGTTTTTAGCAGCCCTGACATCAATGTACGATGGGGCTGGCATGTGCGTGCGCATAGACGGCACGGTGGGACCAGGCTCCACCACACGCCAGGGGGTCATGCAGGGCGACCCAATGTCGCCGCTTTTGTCTGGGCTGCTTATCGAATCACTAGAAGGGGAGCTTGACGCACAGATGCCAGAGGTCGGGGTCCCCATAGGGGCAGGAGCAAACAGGCGGCTCCTACGGTTACTCTTGTATGCAGATGACCTCGTGCTCATGGCAGAGACGCCGGGGGCGCTCCAGCGTTTGCTAGATGCACTTCACGTTTTTTGCAGGACGCACGCTCTCACTGTCAATGTCCGCAAATCTGAGGGGGGGGTGTTTAACGACCAGTACTGCCCGTTCTCCCGGGGCTCGATTACCCGGGGCTCGATTATCTCCCGGGGCTCGATTATCTCCCGGGGCTCGATTATCTCCCGGGGCTCGATTAACGGAGGCGCGTTCTCGTCGCCGAGCCCTGGACCCAGCAATGCGGCGCTGCTGGTGACGAGGATCTCCGTGCCGCTGACGACCGGGGTAAAATACGACTGGCCCGGCTCCTGCTAGACTGCCCCTCGGTGGAACACTTCAGGAGCGGCTTGCCCGGCGCTGCCATGGCTTGGCGAGTAGCCGCGGCGCTGCCGCGGCCCGTGCTGGGAGACAGACCCTTATCCTCCCCCCATGCAGGACGCCATGCGGCACCGATCTCGACGAGTTGATCGACGAGCGGAGGAGCTGGCGCCCGTCAATGCATGCTGGACATTGGTCAAGATGGCTGCCCGTGGAGGCGGGCTACCATCACGGCTTCAGCGGTGGCGACCGCCGAGGCAACACAGAGTAAATCCGCTTCACCAATCGCAGCGTTCGTCACCGCGCTCATCCTCGGGGTCGCTCGTCTGCCGGTGACTGGCGTTGGAAGGTCTTCAGGCAGCCTCCATGACAACTCTGTCGTCCATGCACCCCTGGAGGGTGGGACCTGGCCATGCATGAGGCATGGGGCGCCGGCTGAGCCCCATGCAAACGAGAGCTGGACAGCCATGCACTGCCAGGCGGGGACCGTTCCAGTCAGCGCCAGTCGGCTCTGCCGGCTTGACTGGCCACAAGGCCACTACTGTGACCCTGAGGAAGGTCCTCTCCTATATGCTCCTTGCCAGACATGTCTCTCAGAGACCGCTGTTTGGGGTAGTCTAGCCGGCGGGAGCGGTAGTCTATCGGCCGGGAGCCGGCGGTACTCTAGTACTTAAGTGTGCTGGAGTATCGGCGGGTGTCTCTAGTAGAAGAGTAGCCTGCTTAGCTGGAAACCCCGTGTTACTATTACTGTTACTGCCCGTTCACGAGCGCCAGGGGAAGGGTGTCCCTGAAGTACGCTGGTATGGACCTGCCCATGAATCACGAGTTTAAATATCTGGGCATGCTTTTTGGGAGCCGTCGGGCAATAGGCGCGGGGCTGGAGCAGAGGCAGGGGGCGGGCCAGCGTGCACGCTTCGCCCTAGCGCGCAGATACGATGCCATGGGCCTCCACAACGTGGGAGTAAAGGCGCACCTGTTCAACGCACTGGTGCGACCTGTAATTAACTACGGGTGCGAGATCTGGGGCCCAGGGTTGATGGCCGGGGCGGGCATGGGGGGACAGGGGATCTTCTCGGGGGCAGCCGACAAGTGGGGGGTGGCTGGAGGGGACGGGGGCCCCTCCAAGGCGGCGCGCCGCAAGTGGCGCGCCATGGAAGCCCTGCACTTGCAATCTGTGCGCGAGGCCCTCCGTATTCGCAGGTGTGGGCAACAGCTATCGCTGCTGGCGACGGAGGTGGGCTGGCGACCGCTGTCGACCGACTGGCTGCGGCAGGCGGCGCGCTTCTGGGCGAAAGCGCTACATCTGCTGAGGGCGGCAATGCGGGAGAGCTGGGAGCTAGCGGCGGGTGGCGTGCGAGAGAGCTGGGTGGCACAGCTGAGCGAGTGCCTCAGCACAGTGGGGCACACGCTGGTGTGGGGCCAGGAGGCGGGGGGCATCGCCCGCCTGCTAGAGACAGCAGCGGCGGGTTGGCTGGCATCAGAGACCAGCACACCAGAGCTGCCAGAGGACGCCAACCAGCTCAGCGTCGTCCGCTCAGTGCCTGACTCATGGTCACACCGCTTCAAGATGCTTACTTACTTGCGGTGGATGGCGGACGACTGTGGCGGCGCACCAATGCTCTGGACGGGGCTGAACAGCGCCGCCCAGATCACGACACTCGCACGCTTTAGAATGGGGCTGCATGAACTGCAGATAGAGAAGGGGCGCCACACGGCGCAGGCAGAGCCACGCAGCCAGAGGCTCTGTCGCCTTTGTGGCATGCGGGAGGATGAGGCACACGTGATTTTTGAGTGTCCAGCGTATACGGAGACACGCGTACAGTTCCACACCCTTTTCCTGAGCATCCCTGGGGACGATAAAGGCTTGGATGCGAAGATGCGGGCGTTTATGAACCCCAGCCCGGGGCTACTTTACCCTTGTTTTTGGCGTGACATGGCCAACTTTCTGGTCTCGTGCCTTGATATACGTAACACAAGCCTGGAGATGGTAGAGGATCGGGAGGAATAATTGACCTGAAGCGAACGATGTTTTGAACTAGGAGTCAATGAGGCAGCGTGGGTCCCCGAGGAGCTGCGGTGGACTGTGCCGCTTGCAGTGCACCGCAGCTGGCGCACCTGAGAAATGCCCATGCTGGGTCTCACACGTGAAAGCTGCCTCAAAGATGACAACCTCAAAACGGAGTATGCAGAAGGAACATATTTATCCGCTATAACTGGGGGGGCAAGCTTGCTCTCTAATCTATTACCAAATCCCACACTGTTGGTCACTACTGACCGCCTTTTCCAGCCCCTTTTTATGTAGTTAGGCTTAGGGATGTGCCCCTCACCAAGTCTGTGCCTCCCCTCTACAGCAGGGGGGGGGCCTGCAAAACGTACAATGTCGTGCTCGGTGCAACAACAAGGGGTCAGCTTTTGCTCAGAGCCGGGTTAAGGGTAACTGGTTGAGAATCCTGTGAATGCTGGTTGAAATCCCAGTTAGAAAACCCTTAAACACGTTAGAGGTTGCGGCCCGGCTTGATATCCTTTTTGGCCACGTCTTGGCCTTTCTCCCCACAGGGGATGTCTCTTTTGGCGATTGGCGACAAACCTGCCTTGCGTTTCCGTTTCCCAACATGCGCTCACCTACTTCAACAAGCGTTTGCTGCCGCTGCGGTAGGGGACCTAGGGGTGCGCCCACGCTCTTTACATAGTTGGGGTTCCCTACCACCAACAGCCAGCCATCTCAGGAAGGTGCTCGGGCCATACGCGCCGAGCACGGTCTTGTACGCCTTTAGAGGTGTCCCTGACTGTAACATCCATCATCATCAATTAAGTCTGAAAACGTCCCACAAAGGCTCCGTAAACGTGAAATTAAGTCCGAAAACGCCCATAAAAGGTTGAAAAGGCCGCTGCGGGATTCGAACCCGGATCAACGCTCTACAGGCCCCGCAAAAAGCCGCCGCGAAGGCAGCACAAAGAAGCACAAAGAAATTAAGTCGAAAACGCCCTGCAAATGCATAAAATTCCAAACAAAGAGACCCCTTCAGTAGACTCCCGCAAAGGCAAAGCGTGACTACAACACGGGCATGCTGCAGACCTCAGTGACATCGGTGAGCCACCTGGTGAGCCGCGTCCCTGGGGCGCCCATGCAGACACAAATGCCGCGTGCGCGCACACCTGCCAAGGCTGCTCAGCTTGCCCGGCCATCTACTGCTGCTGCCGCCCCTGTGGCGTCGGCGGCGGGGGCGCCGGCGGGGGGGCGCCCGGCAGGAGCGTGCGCCGCGCGTGCCGCTCCTGCCAGCGGCCGCGCCAGGCGTGGCCTGCCGGCGGTGGCGGCTGCCGCGCAGCTGCGCCACAGCTTCGTGGTGGCACTCTCCGTGGAGGAAGCCACCGCGTTCGCCGCAAGTCACGGCTCTGCCAGGGATGTGGTGAGCTACCTCCTGGCTGGTGGTGCCGGGATGAGGGTGGAGGTGGAGGCGCAGGCGGCGAGGCGGGTCGCTGCCGCCGCTGCCACCGGCGTCAGCCTGCCTGTCTGCCTGGCAGAGTCTGTCTTGCGCTATGTGCATGACCGCGGTGGCCGGGAGGGGTCGGCTGGCGGCAGAGTGGTGTCTGCGTCGCTCCTCAACGCCAAGCCTGACGTCGGTGGCATCAGCGTAGAGCCGCAGTGGGGTGACGTGCTGCGCGTGCTCTTCACCGTGACGTCCGACGCCGTGGCCGACATCGTCGTGCGCTACCGCTGCAACCTGCGCACCCTCGCCAGCACCACCATCTTCGACGTCCTCACTGACACAGAGGAGGCGCAGCGCCGGGCGCTGTGGCCCGCTTTCGTCGCCGCGCAGGCTGCGGGGAAGCGGGCGCAGTTCCACCGCGCGCGCCTCATGATTGACGGTGAGCGGGTGCTCCCACCTGCTCGCAAGTCTGACAACTGAAACTGAGCTGTGGCGCCGGTCGCCCACAGCCCCGAGGCTTGCGCTGCCGAGCTGAGGGAGGCGCAGCGCCTGCGGCTGCGACCGCCAGCAACGACCCCGCTTCTACGAAGCTGCCCTTTACGGGACGACTATTGACCAGGACGCCCCCCCCCCGCGGCGGCGCCGCTGATTGCATGGCGGCCCACAGCTGGCGCACATTGCGCTCAAGGAAGGAACCTCGCTGGCGCTCGCTGCGCTGAGTGATCAGCGTGCTGCCCCGCCCGCCCCCCGGAGGGCCCCGCCCGCCCCGGCCACTCTGTGGCTTGGGTTTTGATACTGATTTGCCGCGTTTGCGGGTGGCCTGCCCCACGGGGTGGGCTACGCCGGACGGTTGATGCTCTGCTAGAGCGTGCGCACCCATAAAATACAAAAACACAAAAACAATTGACAGTTGACAAGCGCATGCCATTGAGCGTGCCCCCGGAAGTGAGACCCTGAGCCTGCGGCGCACCCCTTCGCCTTTCCTTTTTCCATCCCTTTCCCATCTCCCCGCTCATACAGTGAGCCCGGCGTCCCCTAAGGGATGTTTGGGAAGTACCACCGGCACGTGTAACCAATTCTCCCTCTAGTACGTCCAAAGACCTCGCAAACCAAACATCTCGCAAACCAAAGACTGACTAGGACCAATGCGCAAAGCCCCCCCACACACACGCCGACCACCGGGGGGCGAGCGAGCGAGAGAAGCACGCACCTTGATGTACTCAGTGACGACGCCGCCGGCCGCCACGACCGCGTCAGTCTTTTCGGGCTCCACCACCGACACCTGTGTGTGCGTGTGTGTGTGTGTGTGTGTGTGTGTGCGTGTGTGTGTGTGTATGACGACGACGCCGACCGCCACGACCGCGTCAGTTTTGCCGGGCTCCACCACTGACACCTGTGTGTGTGTGTGTGTGTGTGTGTGTGTGTGTGTGACGTAGCCGCTGGCCGCCACGACCGCGTCAGTCTTGTCGGGCCCCACCACCGACACCTTGGATAGCAGAGCAACGGGGGTTTGGGTGGGTGCGCAGTCATTTTGTTTTGGGCTCCTGGGAGCCATTGGGAGCCATTTGGCTCCTGAAAATCCCACCAGATACAGCTCAACCAACCAAGTTGCTTTTTGGTCTGATGATCCCAGCGGATAGAGCTCGTCACGAGCTTGAAAATGATCTATATTTGACGGTCAATGGTCAACGCTAAGGCAGTAGTCAAGGCGGTCAACGGGGCGTTGGTCCGCACGCCGGCTCCAAGAAAGTAACTAAAAAAAAAAAAACTGTGCGTGAGTGAGTTTAGGGGCACAACATCCCAGTGCACCACATCACATGGCATCGCATCACAGGGTCACCTTGTGCCTAGAATAACTCGTCGTCAACTTCCACCACGACAAGGGGTCCACAGCAACACACCACCATGCTGCAGGGCGCGGTATCGTAGCCAAACACGCAACAGCACACATCCGCGTGCACAGCAACCATGATGGTAGATGGCACGCTAGGGGTCTACTAATGTTGAGAGCTGCCGGTCTCTTTCCTAGGGTCTTATGCGCCATCAAAGGCGTCCGACGGACTGTAAAATCAACCACATCCCAGCACTGCGCAGAGAGAAAATCGACAACATCCCTGCACATCCCAGCACAGCGTAGAGAGCGCAGCAGCAAGCCACCTTGAGCTGCTGCATGCCACTGGGGCGGAGTCAAACACGTAGGACCCAACACTACATGTAACAAATAACACAGGGTTTCCAAGTAATCAGGCCACTCTTCTACTAGAGATCACCCACCGATACTCCAGCCCACTTAGTGGACTAGAGAGCCGCCGGCTCCTGGCCGATAGACTACCGCTCCCGCCGGCTAGACTACCCCAAACAGCGGTCTCTGAGAGACATATCTGGCAAGGAGCATATGGTATATACCAACATGACACCCCAGCAGAAAGTCAAACAAACACGCAGCACAACACGCCAGCGCAGCACAGGGCCACCGGGGCACCTAAACATTCCTACACCCCAAGCCCTGAACTCATACCTTGACGCTGCAAGACGCCGCGTCGTGGTCGCACACGTAGCACGCAACACCACACCCCAGCGGGCAGTCAAGTAAACACGCAGCAGCACACAACACAAGGCCCCAGCAGCCGTATTTCGTCAACCTGGGTTCTCGCTGCATCGTAGTTCAACACGTAGCACGCATCACAACACCCCAGCACAGCACAAGGCCACAGGGTCACCTAAACCCTCCTGCACCCCAACCCATCAACCCTCCTCTGCACCCCGACCCCTAAACCCTCCTGCACAACCCCTAAACCCTCCTGCACCCCAACCCCTAAACCCTCCTGCACCCCAACCCCTAAACCACAAACTCCCACCTTCATGCTGCATGACGCAGCGCCGTAGTCAAATGGCCTCAATCGCCAATGGCCGCGTCACCTCTCCCTACACAAACCAACTTCCTTTCCCCACCTCACCCTACGAAAACCAACGTCACCTCTCCCCCCCTTCCCCCCAACTTCATGCTGCATTCGCCGCGTCGTAGTCAAACATGTAGCACGCCTCGTCAATCACCGACGAGCAGTTTGTGTGGTAGGTCACCTCTTCCCAGTAACTTAGCCAGTGTCACCTATATCCAGCTCTCCGGGACGAGAAGAGCTACTAAAAACAACTTCAACTCCCCCACCTTCATGCTGCATGATGCCGCGTCGTAGTCAAACACGTAGCACGCCTCGTCAATCACCGACGAGCAGTTGGTGTGGTAGGTCGCGACGTGCAGGCCGCACCCAGCCGCGCGCGAGTGCTCGTACCGGAAGAGCTCCCACAGGCGCATCGTCTGGTCGTCCTGTGTGTGTGCGTGTGTGTGTGAGAGAGAGTGTGTGTGTTTGTGAGATTGTGAGTGCTCGTAGCGGAAGAGCTGGCGCATTGTCTGGTCGTCCTGTGGAAGCGTATTTGTGTGTGCCTGTGTGTGTGCGTGTGTATACACGTAGGGCGCGGCAGTATACCGTATACGTGGGCCCGTAAACCGTATAATACCGTATAATGTATACCGTATACATGGGTATACGTGTAAACCCTTGATTCCTTGATCCGATTGAGACGGGAGTGGTGGATTCGGATGCCTTACATGACGGGCATCACAAATGCGGTCTATACAAGCTGACTTTGCTATGTTGGGTTTACAGGAAACACCAATCTAAGTTTTTCTGACTGCATGGCAGCCGGAGCGTCCCTGCGCCCCATGCAAACACCACACTCTTCTCTCCACCCCATGCTGCATCCAAGCATTGTCCTAGATAGCCCTTGTCATTAGCAGTCCAATGCAAGTCGAATCGTCAAAATACATGCAGTATCAAGGGAGTTAGAGCCTATACGCCTTTCACTTGCCGCACGAAAATTACTGTTTACGGTATACATCCCGTCGTGTCCCGCCGTACACGGTATTTATACCGTAACGGTTTACATACAGTATATGCGGTATACACATACCGTGCCGCACCCTATATACACGCGAGTGTGTGTGTGTATGTGTGTGTACATGAGTGTATGTGTGTGTGTGAGAGTCTGAGTGCTCGTAGCAGAAGAGCTCCCACATGCACATCGTCTGGTTGTCCTGACAGAGTGTGGCAGCAGAGGACATGTGGGTGCACAGGTGGTGGTGGTGGCGGCGGTAATCATACACACCTTGGAGGTCCCCCCCCCCCCCTCGGTTCCCGTTTCTTCTTTAGCGACACAGAAGTGCAGGCAAAAGAGGCAAGGTGCATCAACCCCCCCCCACCCACCCACCCCACCCATACACCTGCAGGATGCACGTGATGATATTGTGCAGCAGCTTCTAGAGGGTGAACAGCTGCCCCCCCCAAATACACACACACACACACACGCACACACACACCTGCAGCATCATGCGCATGTGCGTGGTGATCTTGTGCAGCAGCTTGTCCAGCGTGAAGAGCTCGTACGAGGACGTGCCGAGCAGCGCGCGAACCTGTGTGCGTGGGGGGGGGGGGGGGAGAGGGCGTGTATGTGTATGTGTGTGTGTGTGTGTGTGCGTGTGTGTGCAACATGCAACAGGTCCTGCATGCCCGCATACGTGCTCCAATACTCTGTTGCATGCTCCAATCAAGTGGCCGCTGACTGTTAGCGGCATGTGCATACGCGCGTAAGTGCAGCCAATACAACCAATCAACCACTCCACACTCACATCAATCACTCGACACGCAGTTTCCAGCTCCCCCCTCAACATGCACCCAGGCATGGCCCCATAGGTGCACGCACACACGCACACATACACACACACACACACATGGTGAGGGGGGTGTATCTCATATCTGGATATCTCATACACACCGCAAGTGCCCTGGTGGGTGCTCTCAATATAGGATAGACATTCTTCATTCACTTGTCTTCGCACACCCAAATCTCCAGCCCCCCCCCCCCCCATATCGCCACTAACTGTACGTGCGCGCTCTTCTTCACCTCTGCACACTGCCCTGGCGAGTGCTCCTACCCCCTTCAGAGACGACCCCCCTCCACAGAGACACAGATGCAACCAATCAACAACTCACGTCGTCCTCGTACACCTCAATCTCCAGCTCCCCCCCCCCCCAGCGTCCGCCCCATCATATCGCCATAAGCTGCGCGTGCGCGCTCATATTCACCACTGCACACTGCCCTGGCGAGTGCTCCTACCCCCCTTCAGAGACGACCCCCCTCCACAGAGACACAGATGCAACCAATCAACAACTCACGTCGTCCTCGTACACCTCAGTCTCCAGCTCCCCCCCCCCAGCGTCCGCCCCATCATATCGCCATAATCTGCGCGTGCGCGCTCATATTCACCCCTGCACACTGCCCTGGCGAGTGCTCCTACCCCCCTTCAGAGACAAACCCCCTCCACAGAGACATAGATGCAACAAAACAACAACTCACATCATCCTCGTACACCGCAATCTCCAGCTCCCCTCGCAGCATCTGCCCAGTCATAGCCATAAACTGCGCGTGCGCGTCCGCAGCGGCAGCAAGCACAGCCGGGTCCGACTCGCGCGGGGGCGCGGGGCCGGCGGACGGAGGCTGGGAGGGGTCAGCGGGCGCTGCTGCTGCGGCGGCGGCGGACGCGGTGTCTGGCGATGCTGCCGCTTGTGCGGTCGATAGTGCGCACCTGCGCATGTGTTTGTGTGTGTGTGTGCGCATGTGTGTGTGCGTGTGTGTGTGTGTGTGCGCGCATGTGTGTGTGTGTGTGTGTGTGTGAGGCAGGGAGAGGTCTGCGGGCGCTGCTGCTGCTGCGGCGGCGGATGCAGCGTCTGGCGATGCTGCCGCTTGCGCGGTCGATAGTGCGCACCTGCGCGTGTGCGTGTGTGCGTGTGTGCGTGTCTGTGTGCGTGTCTGTGTGCGTGTGTGTGTGTGTGTGAGGCAGGGAGGGGTCTGCGGACGCGGGCGCCAATGCTGCATCTGCTGTGGCGTCTGGCGAGGACGCCGACTGAGCGGTCGATAGTGCGCACCTGCGTGTGTGCGTGTGTGTGTGCGTGTGTGCGCGTGTGTGTGTGCGTGTGAGGCAGGGAGGGGTCTGCGGACGCTGGCGCTGCTGCTGCTGCGGCTACCACGGCATCTGGCGAGGATGCCGCCTGCGCTGCCGACAGGGTGCACCTGCGCGTGTGCGTGTGTGTGCGTGCGTGTGTGTGCGTGTGTGCGTAAGTGAGGCAGGGAGGGCACAGGCGCTGCGGCTGCTGCGGCGTCTGGTGAGGAAGCTGCCTGCGCTGTCGACAGGGTGCACCTGCGCGTGTGCGTGTGTGTGTGTGTGCGTGTGTGTGTGTGCGTGTGTGTATGAGGCAGGGAGAGGTCTGCGGATGCTGCTGCTGCTGCGGCGGCGGCGTCGGACGCGGCGGCTGGCGCGGACGCCGCCTGAGCGGTCGACAGGGTGCACCTGCCTGCGCGCGTGCATGCGTGTGTGTATGTGTGTGTGCGTGTGTGGGGGGTGGGGGGGGGGGCAGGGAGGGCGCCGACGCTGCTTCGGCGTCTGGCGCGGACGCCGCCTGCACTGTCAACAGGGCGCGGCTGCGTGTGTGTGTGTGTGTGAGGCAGGGAGGGCGCGGGCGCTGCGGCTGCTGCGGCGTCTGGCGAGGACGCCGCCTGCGCTGTAGACAGGGCGTGGCTGCGTGTGTATGTGTGCGCGCGTGTGTGTGTGTGTGTGTGAGGCAGGGAGGGCGCGGACGCTGGCGCTGCTTCTGCGTGTGGCGAGGACGCCGCCTGAGCGGTCGGCAGGGCGTGGCTGTGTGTGTGTGTGTGTGTGTGCGTGTGTGTGTGTGTGTGTGTGTGTGACGCAGGGAGGGCGCGGATGCTGGCGCTGCTTCTGCGTGTGGCGAGGACACCGCCAGAGCTGTCGACAGGGTGCACCTGCGCGCGCACGTGTGTGCGTGTGTGTGTGTGTTTGTGTGATGGTGCGTGTTGGTGTGTGAGGCAGGGATGGGTCAGTGGGCGCGGGCGCTGCTGCGGCTGCTGCTCGCGCTGTCGATAGTGCGCACCTGCGCGTGTATGTGCCTGTGTGCGCGTGTGTGTGTGTGTGAGGCAGGGAGGGGTCTGCGGCTGCTGCGGCGTCTGGCAAGGAGGCCGCCTAGGCGGTCGACAGGGCGCAGCTGTGTGTGCATGCGTGTGGGAGGGATGGGTGTGTGGGAGGCTGGGGGGGGGGGGCAGAGCGAGTGAGGGAGAGAGAAGGGGGAATGGCAGACGGAGGGACGGGTCGGTGGGCGCGTTGGCGGTGGAAGCTGCTGCTGCTGCTGCTGCGTCTGGCAATGCTGCTGCCTGCGCGCGTGTGCGTGTGTGTGCCAACGGAGGCACCAATCAAGTGTCCTTTAACTAGTGCTCCTCCCAACAGAGACACGAGTTTTGTGTTCCCAAACTAGTGCTCCTGACCACCAACTTGCCCCCCCACTCTTCCAACTTTTTCTCCACACACCTGTGCGCCTGCCGCAGCCACGCTCGTACAGGTGTGACAGTACTAGGACAGTAACAAGTTACACGGGGTTTCCAGCTAAGCAGGCTACTCTTCGGTGGCGGTACTAGGACAGAACAACCGTAAAACCCTAAACCCTAAACCCTAAGAGCGTGCAAACCTTACAACCATAAACTCGCACCGGGCAGACGCCCGTTTCTATGACCAGCGTCAACCCCTACATCTACGGGGCGTGGGTCCGAACAAACCCTCATGCATCCTTGCACACTTCAAATCCTTCCAGTGTTCCTTCTGGGCCATTTTCAACAGTTCCAACCCTGCAGCTGACCACCTGCGTGCCTGCCTCAGCCGCTCGTACAGGTGTGACGGTGCGGTACTAGGAGACTAAAAGGAAACGGGGCAAATTAATCTATCGGGCCCTTGCATGCAGCCCACATGCTCCTAGGCTGCACGACTGTCTCCCCCCTCCCCCTTCAGACTTAACTTGGTCATGGTACGGGGGCCCTGTGGCCTGGGTGCCGGCCCCGACGGCCCCTTCCCCTGGCTGGGGCAAGGCCTTAAACACATTCCTTGCACTTTAAATCCTTCCACTGTTCCTTCCGGTCCAGTTTCCACCCCGCAGCTGCCCACCTGCGCGCCTGCCTCAGTCGCTCGTACAGGTGGCGGTGGTAGCGCAGAAAGATGAACATCATCTCGTTGGACAGGAGCAGGCGGCGGCTCTCAATGCAGAGGCTCTGCGTGCATGAGCGTGTGTGTGTGTGTATGTGTGTGTGTGCATGTGTGTGTGTGGCCGTGCATGATTGAGGGTGGCAGGAAGATGAGTTTCATTGGAGAGCAGCAGGCGGCGGCTCTCACTGGAGAGGCTCTGCACGGGGCGGGGGGGGGGGGGGGGACAGTTGGTCTGAAAGGTAGAGGGTAGCGCCAGCTCTGTGCGTGCGTGTGTGCGTGTAGGCAATCTCTGCAGCTCCCTGCCCCCCCCCCCCCCCCCCCGCTCCCCGATAACACAACCTCCCTAGCACATTGGCCTCCCTGTAGATCGGCTCCAGTGATCGGCACAATGTTTAGCACCCCATACGCACACACCACACCTACACACGCACAGGTCCAACACGCCAAGACAGGCGCTCGACGGGCGGCAAAACCAGCCCCACATTCATTCACCTTGGCATCCCCACAGATCTGCTCGAGTGGTCGGCAACCCGTCGTCAGCAGCTTGGTCTCCCCTCCACCCACTAGCACACACACGCCCCCCCCCACACACAGACACACCACCAGCGTCATAAGGACTGAAAACCGGCCACATGCAGTCACCTTGGCGTCTCCATAGATCGGCTCCAGTGGTCGGCACCCCGTCGTCCCCTCCACCTACTAGCACCACACACACGCACACAGACACACCACCAGCATCCAAAGGATTGCAAAGCCCGCCACATGCAGTCACCTTAGCATCCCCATACAGATCGGCTCGAGTGGCCACCACCCCATAGTCGGCAGCTTTGACCCGTCTCCCCTCCACCCACTGGCACACGCCCCCCCCCCACACACACACAGACACACCACCAGCGTCCAAAGGATTGCAAAACCGGCCACATGCAGTCACCTTGGCGTCTCCATAGATCGGCTCGAGTGGTCGGCACCCTGTCGTCGGCAGCTTTGGCCCGTCGTCCGAATCGCTGCCGCTGCCGCCCTCCTCGCCCTCACCCTTCTCCTCATCCTCGTCCTCGCCCTGTGTGGTTGTGCGTGTGTGTGTTGGGGGGGTGGGTGGCTGTGCGCGTGTGCGCTGTTGCTGCCGCCCTCCTCGCCCTCACTCTTCTCATCTTCTTCCTCACCCTGTGTGTGTGTGTGTGTATGTGTGTGTGTGTGGATGGTGGTGGTTGTGTGGGAGCGATGTCGGGGGGGGGGGGGGGCCATAAACGCTTTCTACAAGTAGGTTCCACACTGGCCCCACACTTTCCCACACTGGCCCCACACCCCAACTTGACCCCTAAACGCACCTCCTCCTCGTCTCCACCACCAGCAGCAGCAGCAGCAGCAGCAGCAACCGCCTCTGGTGACCCCCCCCCTTCAAGGCTTGCTCCTTCTTATAGAACTACTATCCATCAGCACACTTCCGCTTCATTCATGTACATAGAACGCAGCCCCACCTTCTCCTCCTCCGCCTCTGCACGAGCTGCAGGCCGCCTCCGGCGAGACCCACCTCCTCTTCCTCCTGTTGTGTACAGCATTTCATTTGTGTAAAGAACGCACCTTCTCCTCCTTCCTCTGCACCAGCAGCAGCGCCAGCCTCCGGCGACCCCGCACTGTCAGCAGCAGCAGCAGCAGCAGCAGCAGCAACGGCAGCGCTGCCGTCACCCCCTCTTCAGACACACACACCCAAGCATCCCCCCCCGGAGAATCATAAGCGCTTCATGATGGATGGTGCAGTCGGGGATACCTCTTATTAAGGCGTATGCCGTCCGCGCGGTTTGCCTTTGCGAATAAGCATCGTTGTTTGCCCCCGCCCCCCCCCCCCCTGAAGCTGACAAACTAATCCAAATCGTCGGAAATCGCGTTGTTGGGCGTTAAACGACTAAAAACGAGCCTCGCAATCGCATGAGACAACTATAGTTTCGACCCCCACCCCGAAAAGGCAAACACCATGGGCGGTACCTAAGACCGCTTCATTCGTTTAGCATAAGCCCACCTTCTCCTCCTCCTCCTCTGCACCAGCAGCAGCGCCAGCCTCGGGCGACCCGGCCTTCTCAGCAGCAGCAGTAGCAGCGGCAGCGTCGCCCCCTCCTGCTCCGTCTCCCCCCGAGCCGTCACCGTCGGGTGTGGGAGGCTTGGCGGACACGGCCTGTGTGCGCATGTGTGTGTGGTGCTTTGTGTTGTGTTGTGTGTGTGTGTGTGTGGCTGTGTCTCCTTCGCCCTCGCCGTCGCCGTCGGCGGTGAAAGGTTTGGCGGACACTGCCCGTGTGTGTGTGTTGTGTTGAGTGTGTTTGTGTGTGTGTGTGTGTGTGTGGCTGTGTGGCTGTGTCTCCTCCGCCCTCGCCGTCGCCGTCCGGTGTGAGAGGCTTGGCGGACACGGCCTGTTTCGGCAGGGAGGTGGTGGGGGGGAGGTGAGGTGTTGGAGGAGGGAGGTGGCGTTGGCGGTTGGCGGAGATGATCCTATCCTGCTGATGCACCTAGGCGACGGCGTGGCGTGCGCACTGCTTCTGGGGATGCGCGGTGGCGGAGGCGGTGGTGGTGGCGGTTGCTGCTGCCCTCCCTGCTCCTACGCCGGTCATCACGTGCTGCCAGGTGTGGCTGCTGCAGCCTCCCGCTGGGGTGCGTGCTGGTGTGTGGGCTGTGGTGGCAGCGCTCGTGGTGGACGCTATGGAGCGCGGATGCCGCCACCTGTGGCGCATCACGCGTCCGCGTGATGGTGTGCTGCCCCCTGATCGCACGGTGTCGGTTGAGCGGGCGGGGGCGCTGGCGACAATGGACCTTTGCGACGCGCTGGCGTCCTTTGCTGAGGGCGGCGTGATGCCGCGAGGTTGGGCGGGTGTGGTGGGCCCGACCCACCCCTATGTTGGAGTGGTGGACGGCAAGCTCACTCTGAACAAGGCGTCCTAGATCCCTGAGGGGACGAGTTATGTGAGGGGAGGTAGCGCCGCACGCGTGCGCTGGCGGGATGAGTTGTGGCTGCTGGGTAGAGTGCTGTGGTGGGTGTGCGCACCTGCTCCGCTTCCGGTGTTTTGAGGGTGGGCTTTTTTTTGGTCCCTTTATGGTTTTATACCTTGGGCCCGCCCTTCATCCACTGGAGGGGTTGAGTGTGGAGCCTGCACTGTGGTGCTGCTTGCTTGGCGCCCGCCGCCGTGTGTGGATGGCGTTGCCGTGGGGCACCCCCCCTTTTTCTGTTGGCAGGTCTTCAGGACTGCTTCATCTAAGTCCCACTGGAGCTTTGGAACCGCACGTGTGACCGCCAGAAGTGGATTGTAACAAACTCATCATCACCTAGTGTTAGAACATTTCGAAATGGTCGAAATGAAATCGCAATATCTGCAGAAATCGATTCACACCCCACCATTTCGAACCGAGGTCCTTTATATCCTCCTCCAGCGCCCCCTTATCAGGCTATCCCACAGCTTGAGTCTGGAATGCGTCGCCGCTGCTCGAAGTTGCGTAATTCGGGCAGCGGGCGGTGGCGGGCCGAGCCCGACGGCGGGCTTCATCACCGATGCCCTTTCGAGCGCGATGTCGCCCCCCGGATCCGGAACGAAACACCCTCTCCCTAACACTCAAGTCGGTTTTACGTTAGCAAGATTCTTGGCAGCTCCCGCCCTGGCGCCGCTCGATGGCGGACAACCGGGACAACTGCGCTTGGTACTGGGCGGCTGAAAATCTGGAAATTTACCCTGACCGGCTCTGACGCACAGCGCTACTGGTGAACTGGTCCTGATGGGGCGAGGCTATGTGGCAGATGGGGCAGCGGTACGATGGAGAGCACGATGCACGATGGCGAGAATTGCGGCGAGCATGCACCCCCTCTCACAACGATCGGAACTCAAGCAGATTGCGGCTCCTAATGGTTTACTGTGCCTGGATGGAAGAGAGAGACGGATGGCGAGAAATTGAGAAACATGGGAAGCGAGGCACATGCGGCTAGGCTTTGTGAGGAGGTTGCGGCGCAGGGGTTCCCTGCCCCACGGCGCAGATTATTAGATGGCGACGCGATCGATGCTCCAGCCGTGCGGCATGGGGCGAGGCGAGGCCCCACCAGCGGGCGGGCACCATAATGGAGATGGCGGCTAAGAACGGGAATGCGGCTACCGGGGATGAGGCTACGGGTTATGCATGCCAGGGGACGGCGGACAAGGCTAATGCGTCACGGCGCATGGGTAAAGAACGGGGAATGAGGCTACGGGAGCTGGCGGGCGCGGCGCGCGCACGGCGCGCGCGGCGCGCGCGGCGCATGGGGGTTGCATGGCGGCGCTCTGCGCGTGCATGCATGGAGGAGATTGCTGGCGGGCATGGAGGAGCTTGCTTGAGGGCAAACAGGAGATTGCTCGCGGGCGTGGAGGAGATTGCAGGCGGGCATGGAAGCGGATGGCGAGAAATTGAGAAACATGGGAAGCGAGGCACATGCGGCTAGGCTTTGTGAGGAGGTTGTGGCGCAGGGGTTCCCTGCCCCAAGGCGCAGATTATAGATGGCGCAGCAATCAATACACTAGCCGTGCGGCATGGGGCGAGGCGAGGCCCCACCAGCGGGCGGGCACCATAATGGAGATGGCGGTTAAGAACGGGGAATGAGGCTACAGGGAGAGGGATACGGGTTACAGATGCCAAAGGGGACGGCGGAACAAGGATCAGCCATAGGTGTCACGGGGAATGGCTAAAGAACGGGAATGAGGCGGTGGTACGGGTGCTGGCGCGCATGGAGCGCGGCGCGGCGCATGGAGATCGCATGGCGGCGCCCATGCATGGACGAGATTGCTGGCAGGCATACAGGAGATTGCTGGCATGGAGGAGATTGCTGGCGGGCATACAGGAGATTGCTTGCGGGCGTGGAGGAGATTGCTGGCGGGCATGGAGGAGATTGCTGGAGCCAATGGCGGCGGCGGGACTAGTAGTAGAACACAGGCGCACACCAACAATGCGTTGCTGTCACTACCTGGGTGGTATACCTGGGTGGATCTGGGGGCCCAGTGTCCTGTCTAGGTCCAGTGCGTGCGCGCGTGTGGGGGTTTACCCTCACCCCTACCAGGTAGCCAGCCAGTTTCCCACTGAAACTGAGTTTAAGGTGTCGGGCGCTAGCGCCGACACCGGTCTTATACATCATTACTGGTGTCACACAGACTGTAATATCCATCATCATCAACACTAGAGTTGGTATGGCAGCTCATGCACCTCGCCACCCGCCCCACACAAACCGTCCACTCACTGGCCACGTCCACCCGCAGTAGCCGCCCACCCCCGACGGTGACAACACACACACAACCAATCAACCAACCAAGCGTTACATGAGGCCGTCCGCATGCACCGGCAATGCCTGTACTAACAGCAATACAC
The DNA here is from genome assembly GCA_016618255.1 of Chlamydomonas sp. UWO 241. Lineage (NCBI taxonomy): Eukaryota > Viridiplantae > Chlorophyta > Chlorophyceae > Chlamydomonadales > Chlamydomonadaceae > Chlamydomonas > Chlamydomonas priscui. The sequence continues at coordinate 875,740 of VFSX01000006.1, read as the reverse complement.
CCCGGCAATGGTAGCGGGGTCTGACCCGTGCACTGGGATGTCTCTCGAATGGCGGGTGACCGACCAGCGCCTGAATCGAGTGGATAGTATCCTTGGTTGGGGGGGGTCAGTAACAGTAACACGGGGTTTCCAGCTAAGCAGGCTACTCTTCTACTAGAGACACCCGCCGATACTCCAGCACACTTAAGTACTAGAGTACCGCCGGCTCCCGGCCGATAGACTACCGCTCCCGCCGGCTAGACTACCCCAAACAGCGGTCTCTGAGAGACATGTCTGGCAAGGAGCATATAGGAGAGGACCTTCCTCAGGGTCACAGTAGTGGCCTTGTGGCCAGTCAAGCCGGCAGAGCCGACTGGCGCTGACTGGAACGGTCCCCGCCTGGCAGTGCATGGCTGTCCAGCTCTCGTTTGCATGGGGCTCAGCCGGCGCCCCATGCCTCATGCATGGCCAGGTCCCACCCTCCAGGGGTGCATGGACAACAGAGTTGTCATGGAGGCTGCCTGAAGACCTTCCAACGCCAGTCACCGGCAGACGAGCGACCCCGAGGATGAGCGCGGTGACGAACGCTGCGATTGGTGAAGCGGATTTACTCTGTGTTGCCTCGGCGGTCGCCACCGCTGAAGCCGTGATGGTAGCCCGCCTCCACGGGCAGCCATCTTGACCAATGTCCAGCATGCATTGACGGGCGCCAGCTCCTCCGCTCGTCGATCAACTCGTCGAGATCGGTGCTGCATGGCGTCCTGCATGGGGGGAGGATAAGGGCCGTCTCCCAGCACGGGCCGCGGCAGCGCCGCAGCTACTCGCCAAGCCATGGCAGCGCCGGGCCGGCCGCTCCTGAAGTGTTCCACCGAGGGGCATTCTAGCAGGAGCCAGGCCAGTCGTATTCTACCCCGCTCGTCAGCGGCACGGAGATCCTCGTCACCAGCAGCGCCGCATTGCTGGGTCCAGGGCTCGGCGACGAGAACGCGCCTCCGTTAGAGGGGGGGGTCACACACACAAACACTGACAAAACTTCAAGTGGTGTCAAAATCGTCGGGGGCTCCCGCCCCGACGCCGCCAATGGCGGACCAACTGGGCTAACAGGGTGCTGCTGCAGCGTGAGCGACTCTGGGTTCTGGAAAATCGGCTATGTCGCCGATTTGCCCTGATCCAGAGCGCTAGTGGCTGTTTGAGACACGGCGTCATAAGGCAGGCAACTGCGAGGCATGCGGGGACGGAGGGCAGGCTGCTGGCAGAAGTCGGCGCCGCCATCGTCGGTACCCCATGCAGCCACGGGCACCGGCACAGGGCAGAGGCTGCAGCTACGCTACAGCCAGGGCACCGGCTATGGGCATCGGCTATTGATTGACATCGGCTAAGGCTTCGGCTACGGCCAGGGACACCCTGCATCTGCACTCACATCGCATCGGCCCGTCTGGGCATCTGCATCGGCCACGGCTACGGCCACGGCTACGGCCACGGCTACGGCCACGGCTACTGACATCTGCTGCGGCGACGGCTTCGGCCTACGGACTGCAGCTACGGCACGAATCGCGGGGCACTTCAGTGACCTGCATGGAGGGTCTCCATGCAGGGCGAATCTTACTTGCATGACACACATGACGGCGGAGGTGCCCTGGCAGCAAGCGCCCTCGCAGCGCAAGCGCCATGCATGGAGGCTGGCGGCATGTCGGGCGTGCGCCACGTGATGAACGGAGGAGGAGGAGGGTGGCCAGGCTGGCTGCCCGAACTGAGACGCATGGCGCGACCAGATGTACTAGAGCTAGTGGGATGGACACAGTCAAAACGTATCCACTGAGTGGACTAGTACGGGTGATAGTATCTGCCTGCCTCAGGGATTGAGTGCGCAAGCACAAGTCTAATACGCCGTTAAAGGCGTCCAACAAGACTGTAAAATCGACCACACACAAACACACGCACTCATGCACACACACACACGCAAACACACACACACCTTGGTACCGCGCTTGCCCCTCTTGCCGAGTGTGCCGTCCTTCGCATGCAAGGGTGTGTGGGGTGTGTGGGATTAGGAGGTTGGTCAGGTTGAAAGGTGCGGTTACTAGTGATATCCACTGGTCCACCCACTGGTCCACCCACTGGTCCTCCCACCTGTTAAGTTCATAAGCTCTTCGCCAGGGGCTCCCGCCCTGGCGCCGCTCGATGGCGGACAACCGGGACAACTGCGCTTGGTACTGGGCGGCTGAAAATCTGGAAATTTACCCTGAGCAGCTGTGACGCACAGCGCTACTGATGAACTGGTCCTGATGGGGCGAGGCTATGTGGCAGATGGGGCAGCGGTACGATGGAGAGCACGATGCACGATGGCGAGAATTGCGGCGAGCATGCACCCCCTCTCACAACGATCGGAACTCAAGCAGATTGCGGCTCCTAATGGTTTACTGTGCCTGGATGGAAGAGAGAGACGGATGGCGAGAAATTGAGAAACATGGGAAGCGAGGCACATGCGGCTAGGCTTTGTGAGGAGGTTGCGGCGCAGGGGTTCCCTGCCCCAAGGCGCAGATTATTAGATGGCGACGCGATCGATGCACCAGCCGTGCGGCATGGGGCGAGGCGAGGCCCCACCAGAGGGCGGGCACCATAATGGAGATGGCGGCTAAGAACGGGGAATGCGGCTACCGGGGATGAGGCTACGGGTTATGCATGCCAGGGGACGGCGGACAAGGCTAATGCGTCACGGCGCATGGGTAAAGAACGGGGAATGAGGCTACGGGAGCTGGCGGGCGCGGCGCGCGCATGGCGCGCGCGGCGCATGGGGGGTGCATGGCGGCGCTCTGCGCGTGCATGCATGGAGGAGATTGCTGGCGGGCATGGAGGAGATTGCTCGCGGGCGTGGAGGAGATTGCAGGCGGCAGCATGGAAGCGGATGGCGAGAAATTGAGAAACATGGGAAGCGAGGCACATGCGGCTAGGCTTTGTGAGGAGGTTGTGGCGCAGAGATTATAGATGGCGCAGCAATCAATACACTAGCCGTGCGGCATGGGGCGAGGCGAGGCCCCACCAGCGGGCGGGCACCATAATGGAGATGGCGGTTAAGAACGGGGAATGAGGCTACAGGGAGAGGATACGGGTTACAGATGCCAAAGGGGACGGCGGAACAAGGATCAGCCATAGGTGTCACGGGGAATGGCTAAAGAACGGGAATGAGGCGGGTGGTACGGGTGCTGGCGCGCATGGAGCGCGGCGCGGCGCATGGAGATCGCATGGCGGCGCCCATGCATGGACGAGATTGCTGGCGGGCATACAGGAGATTGCTGGCGGGCATGGAGGAGATTGCTGGCGGGCATACAGGAGATTGCTGGCGGGCGTGGAGGAGATTGCTGGCGGGCATGGAGGAGATTGCTGGAGCCAATGGCGGCGGCGGGACTAGTAGTAGAACACAGGCGCACACCAACAATGCGTTGCTGTCACTACCTGGGTGGTATAGGGTGGATCTGGGGGCCCAGTGTCCTGTCTAGGTCCAGTGCGTGCGCGCGTGTGGGGGTTTACCCTCACCCCTACCAGGTAGCCAGCCAGTTTCCCACTGAAACTGAGTTTAAGGTGTCGGGCGCTAGCGCCGACACCGGTCTTATACATCATTACTGGTGTCACACAGACTGTAAGATCCATCATCATCATCAGTGATGCCCACTGGCGTACTTGGGCCTGTGCCTTTGCACAAATGAGTGGGTGGATTGTACAGGGGTAGAGGATGATTGGTCTGGACCATGCGGTTTGCGGCTAATGTCATCAATCATAAGTACCAGGAGGCAGTGATGCCTCTGCTGAAAAGCCGATGCCACTGTTGATGAAGGATATTACAATCTGTGTGACACTAGTAATGATGTATGAGACCTGTGTCGGCGCCAGCGCCCGACACCTTCACTCAGTTTCAGGCTGAAACTGGCTGGCTGCCTGGTAGGGGTGAGGGTTAACCCCCACATGCGCGCACGCACTGGGTCTAGACAGGGCACCAGGCCCCCAGATCCACCCTATACCACCCAGGTCGTGACTGCAACGCAAATAAAACTGTTCCACCTATACCGGTTCTGAATCAATTCAAATCGTGACCACCACGCCGTGCGTGGTGGCGGAGTGAATCAGGTCTGCCAACATATTGTGTATGGGTTCAACTTCTAGGGGGTTGACCTCTAGTGATACTCCAGCTGCTACTGGCGGTCACCCAAGCCACACCTTAACAGCTGCTGTTGATCGCCGCAGGTACGGATTTACTAAGTGACGATCTGACAGTACGTCTAATGCATTCTCTCAACTTCAAGACTGGCCGTAAGTGCTGGTGGTCACTAAAGTCTCACACCTCGGCAGCTGCCTTGAGCGCCGCGAGCTCCTCTGTGTGGTTACAGCTAAGCTGGAACAGGCGTACCTGGGGGCAGTAATAAGTTTGCTGGATCGTTGGTAGTGTCAATCCTACTGCAACTGGTTGGTAGTGCTAATCCTACTGTAACTGGCGGGCATCCAAGGCACACACCCTGGCAGCTGCTTTGATGGCCGCGAGTGATGATGGATGTTACAGTCAGGGACACCTCTAAAGGCGTATAAGACCGTGCTCGGCGCGTATGGCCCGAGCACCTTACTGAGATGGCTGGCTGTTGGTGGTAGGGAACCCCAACTCTGTAAAGAGCGTGGGCGCACCCCTAGGTCCCCTACCGCAGCGGCAGCAAACGCTTGTTGAAGTCGGTGAGCGCATGTTGGGAAACGGAAAACGCAAGGCAGGTTCGTCGCCAATTGCCAGAAGAGACATCCCCCCGTGGGGAGAAAGGCCAAGACGTGGCCGAAAAGGATATCCAGCCGGGCCGCAACCTCTAACGTGTTAAGGGGTTTTCTAACTGGGATTTCAACCAGCATTCACAGGATTCTCAACCTGTTACCCTTAACCCGGCTCTGAGCAGAAGCTGACCCCTTGTAGTTGCACCGAGCACGACATTGGACGTGTCGCAGGCCCCCCCCCTGCTGAAGGGGGGAGGCACAGAAGGACTCGGTGAGGGGCACATCCCTAAGCCTAACTACCTAGAAAGGGGCTGGAAAAGGCGGTCAGTAGTGACCAACAGTGTGGGATTTGGTGAAAGGTTAGAAAGCAAGCTTGCCCCCCGGTTATAGCGGATAAATATGTTCGAGTAGCACTTGCTTCTGTTACTCATCCTCTTATTGCAACTCCTTCTGCTAATAGTACTCCTACTGTCACCCAAGCCACACCTTTGCAGCTGCCTTGATCGCCGCGAGCTCCTCGGTGCGGTGCGGCATGCAGAACAGGTTCTCAACCATGTCGAGATACAGCTCCAGCAGCTGCAGGCAGGGGATAGGGACAGGAAGGTAGTGAGAGAGAGTGAGTGGGCAGCGCATGGGTGCAATGGGTTGGGGTGCACGTGCGCGGGTGCAGGTAAGTGCAGCAAGCAGAACAGGTTCTCAACAATGTCCAGGTAGAGCTCAAGCAGCTGCAGAGTGAGAGTGAGAGTGAAAGTGTGAGAAAGTGTGAGAGAGTGGGGCAGTGCGCGCTGTAATAGTGGGTGCGCGGGTGCAGGCATGTGCAGCACACAGGACAGGTGCTCAACCATGTCCAGGTAGAGCTCAAGCAGCTGCAGGCAGGGGATAGGGACCGGAAGAAAGTGAGAGAGAGAGAGAGAGAGAGAGAGAGTGGAGCAGCGCAATGGGTGCAATGGGTTGGGATGCACGTGCGCGGGTGTACGTTGTGCGGCATGCAGAACAGGTTCTCGACCATGTCCTGGTAAAGCTCAAGCAGCTGCAGAGTGAGAGTGAGAGTGAGATAGTGAGAGAGTGGGGCAGCGTGTGCGCGCGGGTGCGATGGATGGGGGGGGCTGTTTGGGCGCAGATTAGGTGCGGCATGCAGAACAGCTTCTCGACAAGATGTCTAGGTACAGCTCCATCAGCTGCGGAGTGAGAGTGGAAGTAGAGTGTGAGGGAGATTTGGGCAGCGCGTGCGCACTGTACTGATGGGGTGCGCGGGCGCAGATTGGTGCGGCATGCAGAACGAACAGGCTCTCAAAGATGTCAAAGTGGATCTCACAAGCCCCCCCCCCCCCCCCCCCCTGGTACAAACTGTGAGCCCCTACCTGCTCGCGCGGGCTCGGCCCTCTCAGCTTCCCTCCCACCGTTTGGGGCTAGCTAACGCACGCACACACACACACACACACACACACACACGTTATGTGGGGGTGCGCACAAACCGCCACGCACACACACGGTGGGTTCTCCCAGCTGCTCGCGCGGGCTCGCGCCCTTGCCTCCTCGACCCCCACCACCGCCACACCCTGCTGCACACGCCCGGTGCAGGCTACACATTGCCACCCCCATCGCACACACACACACACAAACACACACACACACACGCACACACACACACACAAACACAAACACAGACAAAAATTGCCTGCCTGCTTGCGCGGGCTCGGCCCCCTCACCCCTCCATCAACCGTGTCACAGCACTACCGCACACACACACACACACACACACACACACACGCATACACACACAAACTGTGTGACACACACTCATACACACAGGCTGCACACACCTGCTCGCGTGGGCTCGCCCCCCTCAGCTCCTCCACCACCGTGCACAGCACTACCGCACACACACACACACACGCACACACACACACACACACAGGCTTCACACACCTGCTCGCGTGGGCTCGCCCCCCTCAGCTCCTCCACTACTGTCCGGAGCACCACCCACGCGTCGCCGAGCACCTCGCGGTCGCCATACTGCGGTACAGTGTGGGCAGTTGTACAAGCAGTTGTACAAGCAGTACAGTGAGTGCAGTTCTACAAGCAGTTGAACACGCAGTACAGTGAGTGCGGTTTATGTGTGGAGTATAGCACGGCATGGTAAAGTGTGTGTGCACGCACTTGTGTACGCAGGTACGCACACGCACACGCGCACGAGCACACACACACACACACACACACACACACTTCCAGCGTCAGTCCGGCTAACCTTGTGACAGGCTCAAACCAAACATGCACACACGCACCCACCCACCCACCGCCCACCCACCCACACACACACGCACGCACACCCACACCCACACGCACGCACCTCCATCGTGAGGTCCGGTTGCCCAACCGGCTCAAAGCGCCGTCGCACGCTCATGAACGCCACATACGAGTCAAAGCCTGTGCGTCGCGCGTCCGATGACTCGCGCACCTGCAGGCAGGGCAGGGGGGATGTTAAACAGGGAGGGGGATGTTCAACGGGGGGGGGGGGTTGGTTGGGCTTCCAGGAGGGGGGGGTGTTAAACAAGGGGGGGGTGATTGGTTGGGCTTCCAGGAGGGGGTGGGGGGTTAAACAGGGGGAGGGGTGATTGGCTGGGCCCCCAGGAGGGTGGGGGTGTTCAACAGGGGGGGGGGGGCTTCCAGGAGGGTGGGTTGCACCATGGCAGCAGCGCCTCGTTCTCCCCTCCCACAAGGCTCCACGTCTTGTTGACATAAGGAGGCCTAACAGACGCGAGTCACGAGCGACCCTCCTTGGCTAAAAGGCTCCTTGTCTAAATGACATGCAAGCATCAAGCAGCTGACCTCCTGCACAATTTGTTTTGGCAGCAGGGCTCTCTTCTCCGATTTGCTTGAAAAAGCATACAAGCTCCATAGGTAGGCTTGAAGAAGCATATAAGCTCCTAAATGGTATAGATACCAAATACTTTGCAAGCTTGGACGTAAAGCCTAGCTAGGTCCAGCCAAGGCTTCAACCCAAAAGCCTAGCTAGGCCCTAAACACAACTATACCCTCATACACCGATTTACCTCGTGCACCATCGTCTTTGGCAGCAGCGCCTTCTTCTCATCCCTGATTGAGGAGGCATCTCTCCCATACTACGACGCATGTGGCCTAGAACCATTCATGAGTGGAGGCCTTATAGACTATGAAGCAGGGGCCACTCACCTTCTGCACCATTGTCTTCTACTCGGCCTGCTTGAAGAGCACCCCTCCCACCGGGCACCCCACCTCGTGTAGAATGGCATCCCTACATGCCATCCCACAAGGCATCCTACTAGGTTAGGTAGTGGGCACAGGGCACAGAAAGCCTACCGCACGCCCTGAACTACCCACCTCCTGCACCATCGTCTTTGGCAGCAGCGCCTTCTTCTCAGCCTGCTTAAAGTAGAACGACCGGTGGTCAAGCGACTTGGCGTAGTTCTGATCAAACAGCTTGCGCCACAGCCGCGTCATCTCCTCCTGTGTGTGCGCGTGTGGTGGTCGATGTTACAGTCCGTCGGACACATTTATTGGCGTGTGTGTGCGTGTGCGTGCGTGTGCGTGTGCGCGCGTGCGCGTGCATGTCCGCTCCAGCCACGAAGTTGTGGTCCTTATTATAAGTAGCCACAACTTCACAAGGTTAGCAACCACGACTGGGCTCTCTCTCTCTTGCGCAGCAGCAGCTGGGCCCAGTCCATCTCCACACTCCACACTCCTAGTTCGACCCAAACCCCAAGCCTAAAATCCGAAAGACCCTTCTAAACCCAAGCAACCCCACCTGGTTTGATCCAAACCCCAAGCCTCAAACCCTGAAGACCTTACTTAACCCTAAACCCTAAGCAAGCCCACCCACCCACCTTGACCTGTGCCCACTCTGTCGCCCTCTGCTCCATGCGCAGCTGGGCCCAAACCAACTCCACACTCCACCTGATTCGACCCAAACCCCAAGCCTTAAACCCCAAAGACCCTAAGCAAGCCCACCCACCTTGACCTTTGCCCACTCCACCGCCTTCTGCTCCATGCGGTTCACGACGACCGGGATCGACGCGTGCGGGTTCTTGCGGAGAAGCTCAAGCAGGATGGGAGACGCGTCCGTGTAGAGGGCCTGTGTGTGTGTACGTGTGTGTGTGTGTGCGTGTGTGTGTGTGTGTGTGTGTGTGTGTGTGTGACTCCCTGGGCGGCCCACTCCGCGCGAGTCGCGGCGGTCGGCCCATGTGAGTCGCCGTCGCCCATCCCCACTCATCGCCCCGCCCCCCCCGTCGACTGCCGCCTATGTACTGCGGCCCACCCTGGACTATCCACCATCGTCACCGCCCGAAGGAGGCAGCCTCAGCGAGCCGAGCAACCTCTTCCACAGTCCCAATCCTTATCCTGTCGCAGAGCCAGTCCCATGCCCTCGCCAGCGCCGAACAGCTCCTCGGCAGACTGTCGACCGCATCATGGACCGCCCCGCCACCGCCTGACGCCGAGCAGATTCTTGGCCGCGACCCACTGCGGCGCCACGACACCATGCACCACAGAGAACCTCACATTGCCATGATCCCCCCCTTCAGCACCCTTCACCCCCCCTGACACGCTCCAAACTACACTGTCGAACTCTTCCCCACCGTCACCCACCCACAGTCGACCACCCACCCACGCTTTCACCCCCACATGGAGCTCGCCGTCTCATGTGCGCGCCATGCAGGCCCATGCACCCCCGCCCCATGCACCTCCCCAGCCCCCCCGCGCACGCTGACCCCATGCTGGCAATCCAGGCTGGCACTCCCTCCTCACCCCCCACCCCCCAGCCTCCCCCTCATCCGTGAGCGCACACGCGCACGCGCACTCCCCCCTTGCCTCCCACGCCTCCTCCGACCCCTCCCAACCCCCCTCCCTCTCCCCCCTCGCCTCCCACGCCTCCTCCGATCCCTTCCACGCCTCCTTTGATCCCCCCACGCCCCCCCTGATCCCTCCCACGCCTCCCCTGATCCTTCCCACGTCTCCTCCGATACCCCTGATGCCTCACCTCACCCCCCCGATGCCTGATCTGACCCCTCCCACGCCCCTTCCAACCCCCCCTTTCCCCTCTACCGAGCCCCTATCCCAGGCCCGACTGCCTTCGTCCGTCGCGCATCGAGTTCATCGGTCCAAGGAGCTGATCCGACGTCCTCATGGCCTGCCCAACGAAAACTCAGTCTAGTAGGCCGCGGCCGAACGGATCTAGTATTTGCGGCGACGTGTAAATTGCACGACGGACAACCCCAACTATCGCCCATGGAATTAATCGGCCCATGAGGAGATGATACGCTGCGATTGAAGTTGAAGTTGGTTGGCCAGAGTGGCAACCCAAGTTGTAGTTGGTTGGCCAGAGTGGCAACCCTAGTTGAAGTTGGTTGGCCAGAGTGGCAGCCCCCCCCAGACCCCCCCAAACCAAGGATACTATCCACTCGATTCAGGCGCTGGTCGGTCACCCGCTATTCGAAAGACATCCCAGTGCACGGGTCAGACTTCATAACAATTGCCGGGGTGTATTGCTGTTAGTAGTACAGGCATTGCCGGTGCATGCGGACGGCCTCATGTAACGCTTGGTTGGTTGGTTGGTTGTGTGTGTGTGTGCACGTAGGTGGGTGGGTTCTTGCGGAGCAGCTCAAGCAGGATGGGGTGCGCGTCAAGTGTAGAGGGCCTGTGGGAGTGGGTGTGTGTGGGGGGGGTGCGTGTGAGTGTGCATGGAGGTTGGCGGGTTATTGCGGAGAAGTTCAAGCAGGATGGGGGGCGCGTCCGTGTAGAGTAGCTAAGTAGCTACTCATGTCGATCGCCTTGACAAACGACAAACCCGCAAGACCCCGGCGCAACAACACGCGTGCGCAGGAGGGCGTAACAGTAACAACAACTTTCCGGCTAACAGAGTCAAGAGGAGGGCGCAGAATTATAGTCGTAGTTGACAGCCCTACCGTTGTACGGGTAAAACGTTTTTGGACCCTATTTCGAATGCATGGCACGAGAGCTGTGGCTGGCTGATTGGGACGTGGGGCGGCTCGTCGGACAGGTGACAGTTCAGGCTGTCTGCCGGTGGTCTTGCACTGTTCAAATTCAAATCCTGGCGGTTATAGTGGGCGCCAAAAGTTTGTTCTTCGGGCAAATTTGAAGCCGTGTAACTCACTTCGATCGCCTTGACGTGCGTTGGGCTGAGCGAGGTGTCGTGCAGACGGTAGTTGGGGCGCGCGTCCTCGGGCAGCGTCAGGATCTGAGCAAAGACACGCAGGGGGGGGGGGGGGGGGGGGCAGTATGCAATTATACAATTTATCGTGTGCACCCTCGTCGACCGATGAACGCAGTGAGTAGAGAGGGATTACCGAGGTGTCCATGTGATACGTCTACTGCCACCGTCACTGGCACACCCACTGCCACTCCTGCCACCGCACACCCACCTGGTCGTACATGCGCTTGAGCGCGTTCATCGCCGACGTGTTTGCCTCGACCGCCATGTCGAACTCGTAGCAGTCGTCCTCGCACCTGCGTGTGCGCAACAGGCGTGTGCAACAGGCGTGTGTGGAACGGGAGTGTGCAACAGGAGTGTGCAACAGGCATGTACAACAATTGTGAACGCAACGGTTGTAAGCAACAGGTTTGTGCAACAGGTTTGTACAACAGGCGTGTGCAACAGGCGGGTGTGCAACGGGAGTGTGTGACAGGAGGTGCAAAAGTTGTGAACGCAACAGTTGTATGCAACAGGTTTGTGCAACAGGTTTGTGCAATGGGTGTGTGGTGTTCGTTCCTCGTACTGGTCCTTGCACATGAGCTTGAGCGACGACCCGCTCTCGCTTCTCTCTCCCCTTTTCTCCCTCCTCCTTCCTCCCTCCTACATACAACCACACCACGCACCCCCACACATCTCCCCACACCCACTTGAAGAGTGACTCCTCGTACTGGTTCTTGCGCATGAGCTTGAACGACGACCCGTCCTCGCTGCCCGTGATCACGTTGACGCACACGTCATTGAGAACGGACGCGCCGATCGCAGTGCGACCCTGTGGGGGAGGGGCGGGGGGTGCAGCTTCAGAGGCGTTGGCAGGTGGAAGGGACATAGGGATGGCCCACCAGTGGTTCCGCTGAGGCACCTCGCCTGTAGAGATCCTCAAGGCATTCTTTGTCTGGACATAAAAGGAGTGAGTTAGAAAGGACATAACAAGGAGCCCTTATACAAAGTCTGCAACCCGGCAATACACATCCTAGATCCTACAAGGCCTTTCTAAGCCGGACATAAGGCAAGACATAAGGAGTCCTGATTTGAGTAACAAACGGCCGTGATGCCTTTGCGGAGCCACTGGGACGGACCCACCTGGGACGTGAGCTTGGGGTATGCCGCTGGGATGCGCACGTACGACGGCGTGATGCGCTCAGTCACACCAGACACGATCTGCACACGACGTGTGGGCGTGTATGTGTGGGCGTGTGCGCGCACACGCGCGCGCGCGCGCGTGTGTGTGTGTGTGTGTGTGCTGTTGTGAGTGTTGGCCTGTCTAGGGGTTACAAGTGTAGGTGTGCGCATGTGCGGCGGCGTGACGCGCTCAGTCACACCAGACACGATCTGCATACAACGCGTGGGCGTGTGTGCGTGCGTTGGTGCGTTGGCGCGTGTGCTAAGGGTTCTCAATGAAGGTGCAAACACCCGACGATGGCGTGATGCGGTCGGTCTCACTCGACCCGATCTGCGAGCGTGTGTGCGTGCGTGCGCTGGTGCGTTGGTGCGTGTGCTTTGGGGTACCAACGTGTTTGGCCTTTCATCGGGTGTTGGCCTTTCATTGGGTTCCCAGTGAAGGTGCAAACGTACAACGATGGCGTGATGCGGTCGGTCTCGCTCAACACGATCTGCGTGCGTGTGTGCGTGTGTGCGTGCGTGCGCTGGTGCGTTGGTGCGTTGGTGCGTGTGCTTTGGGGGCACCGACGTGTGCGGTGTGTGTTGGCCTTTCATTGGGTTCCCAGTAAAGGTGCAACCATAAGACGACGGTGTGATGCGGTCGGTCTCGCTCGACATGCAAGCGTGGTTGCGCTTGTCAAGCAACACAGGTATTTCCAGTGTGCCTGCGGGTGTGCATGTGTGTGTTGAGCTATCTATGGCTTCTCAGTGTGCGGCAGCGCAATGCAGTTGATCTTGCTTGAGGCGGTCTGCGTGGCACCGGCGTGGTAAGCTGATCTCTGGGCACGTTCATGGCGTGATGTCCAACATCGCCTGGCCAGACTGTAGCGCCGATGACTGATTGTTGGACACGCACCGCAGACAGCGGCCTGGACAGCATCTTGTCCTTGCTCATTGCATTGACACTGCGCGCGCACACACACACACACACACACACACAACACACACACGCACACTACAGCACCCACCCGACACCCACCACCCAAACACTACCCACGCACCTCTGAGAGCGGTTTGGACAGCATCTTGTCCTTGCTCATTGCCTTGACGTTGCGCAGCGCGTCGCGCCCGCCGGTGCCCATCGGCTGGCCGCCGCGCGTGAGTGTGAGCGTCATGTCGGTGTCCATGGTCTCACACTTCACGAGGAACTCGTGGAACCCGGCCTGGAAGAGTGAGAGGTGTGAGAATTTGTGTGAGAGTGTGTCAGAGAGTGAGACTTCGTGAGCGAAAGAAAATGGGGCAAGGCACGGGAGCGAGAGGGAGGTAGCGTCATGTTGGCCTCACACTTTATGAGGCACTCGTGGACCCCGGCCTGGAAGTGAGGGCGTGAGAGGGAGTGAGGAAGTGAGAAGGAGTGACGGGTGTGTGAGCGTCATGTAGGTGTCCATTGACTCACACTTTACGAGGAACTCGTGGAAGCCGGCCAGGAAGAGTGAGAGTGAGAGTGTGTGGGAGTGAGAGTGAAAGAAAGAGTGAAGGGTGAGGGGGAGTGGCAGGGAGTGAGAAACAGTGAGGGAGAGTCCGCGTTGTGTCGGGGTCCACGTAGTGTCGCACTCAGCGAGGATCTTGCGCCCGTCACACGCGCGCCACACCCAGTCACTGCATGTCCACTCAGTGAACTAGTGCGGGTGCAATCTGCATGCCAGGGATTCGGAGCACACACACACGTATAATCTGGCATTCAAGGCGCCCGACAGACTGTAAGATCGGCCACCCACCATCAGGCACCAGCGTGCGTCCCGATGCTATGAGACGCCGCATGCACTCGCTGCCTCAGCCTCTGCGCACGAGCGAGCGGTGTATACAAGACACCGCAAGCCACACTAAGCACGCAACCACCCACCACGAGGTCGGTGTGCTTGCCGATGATGTGACAAACCTTCCTCACACACATACATACACACACACACACACACACACACAAACGTGCCGATCCAGCATCGATGCAACGAGACATCACAACGACCCACCATGAGGTCCGTGCTTGCCGATGACATCAGCGACGAGGCCCACCAGCTCCGCACACACACACATGCACGCGCGCGCGCGCTCACACGCGTGCTTGCCGATGCTATGATGCTAAACCGCAAGCATCTAACCACCCACCATGAGGTCGGTGTGCTTGCCGATGATGTCAGCGACGAAGCCCACCAGCTCCGCGCACACACACACACACACACATGCACGTGCGCGCACATGCGTGCTTGCCGAT
>VFSX01000006.1:841398-856398 GCA_016618255.1 Chlamydomonas sp. UWO 241 | reverse complement strand
TCGGCAACTTTCGGCTACTTCCCTACACACGCACCTCATGGATCGTTGTACACCACATGGGTCGACTTGTGGCCCTTGTGGTACATGTTGAGGATCGTGCCGCAATCAGTAACTTTGGGTTACTTTCGGCTGGTTACTTTGCAATCGGTTGCTTTCTGTCACTTTCGGTTTCTTTGGGTGCTTGTGCCCCCCCCCCCCCCACACACACACACCTCGTTGTACACAACGTGGATCGACTTGTGGCCCTTGCGGTACATGTTGAGGATCTCGAGGAAGGCCTGCGGGTGCGCGTGTGTGTGTATGTGGAGTGTGGGGTGCGGGTGCGGGGTGCGGGTGAGTGTGTGGTCAATGCTTTGTTTAAGACGTGTGCTGGCGATCTTGATCTTGATCTTGATCTTGTTTGGGGTTTAGGGGTTTGGAGTTATGTCTTGGGGTTTTGTTTTTTGGGCTAGGAAGGGGATTTTGTTCCAACCCTTGGTACACACATGACTGCATACCTTGTACACTCGGTCGTCGCTTGCAAAGCGCTGCTTGATCTTGTTGACGTAGTGGATGGCCTGGTCGAACTCAATCGGCGCCTTCTGCTCGTTACGGATGTACTGTGTGGGGGGTGTGGGGGGCTTGTGTGTGTGTGTGTGTGCAACATCATCTTCACCCTTGCACACACACACAGACAGACACTGTCTCCCCTCTCCTCCCCCTGCCCCCCTCCTCCTCGTCCTTGCCCTTCCCCCTCTCCTCCTCCTCCCTCACCCCCCCTTCCGGGCACCTCGTCCTCCTCCTCTCCCCTTTGCACACACACACACACACACACACACACACACAGTCTCCCTCCACGCCCCCTCCTCTCCTCCCCTCTCCTCTCCTCCTCCCTCACCTCCCCCCCTTCCGGGCACCTCGTCCTCCACCTCTCCCCTTTGCACGCACACACACACACACACACACACACACCGTCTCCCTCCCTGCCCCCTCCTCTCCTCCCCTCTCCTCCTCCCTCACCTCCCCCCTTCCGGGCGCCTCCTCGTCCTCCTCCTCGTCCGACGAAACGCGTGCCAGCTCAATCTCGTAGCCCTGTATGTGAGTGAGGAGATCAGAGAGGATGAGGGGAAGAGAGGGTGAGGGGAGGGGAGGAGAGGGGAGGGGAGGTGTTGGTTCACGACACGATGCGTGCCAGCTCAATCTCGTAGCCCTGTGAGTGAGTGAGTGAGTGAGTGAGTGAGTGAGTGAGTGAGTGAGTGAGGACAGAGATGATGAGGGGAGGGGAGGAGAGGGAGGAGAGGGGAGGGGAGGGGTTGGTACACGACGAGATGCGTGCCAGCTCAATCTCGTAGCCCTGTGGGTGAGCAGAGCAGAGAGGATGAGGGTAGGGGAGGGGAGGGGAGGAGAGGGGAGGAGAAGGGAGGAGAGGGGAGGAGAGGGGAGGAGAGGGGAGGAGAGGGGAGGAGAGGCGAGGGGAGGGGAGGAGAGGAGAGGGGAGGAGGAGGGGAGGGGAGGAGAGGGGAGGGGAGGTGTTGGTTCACGACGAGATGCATGCCAGCTCCATCTCGTAGCCCTGTGAGTGAGGACAGAGACGATGAGGGGAGGGCAGGGGTTGGTACAGTGCATCCCTACAAGGTTGCTACAGGGCATCCATACGTTCATGTTACACGATTTCTCGCAGCCCTGTGAGGGGAGGGGAGGGGTTGGTGTACAGGGTATTCCTGCAGTCAGGTGCGCGGGCTCTACATAGGGCAGCCATACATGTAGGGCATCCCTACAGGGCATCCTTACAGGGCATCCCTACAGGTTTGGTTTGGACAAGCTTGGCATCGGGCATCCCCACAGACTTGGTACATGGCCCTTCTACAGGACATCCTCCCTGTGCGAGCGAGCAATACGATCCAGGCAGCCAATCCAGCAAACCAGCACGCCAGTGCAGTAAGCCAGTTCCGCTCCGAACCAGCACGTCAGTGCAGTTAGCCAGCTGCGCTCCAAAATGAGAGCGTCAGTTGGTACACACTCTGGGTGTTACCTGGCTGATGCAAACCAGCTGGCAGTCAACCAACAAATCAGCACGTGGCAGTGCAGTTAGCCAGCTCCGTGCCATAACCAGAGCGCAAGCTGGTACAGAGTGCTGCTGCCTGGCGGGTTGCAAACCAGCGCCCAAGGACACTCCAGCAGCGGGGCGAAGCAGCGGGCGTGGGACCCACGTCTAGGGCCCACACTTAAGGCCCACACCTTTGGCAGGAAGGTGTTGAAGCCGAGGATGAGCTCGCGGTGGCCCTGCAGAGGATGTGGTGTGTGTGTGTGTGAGTGTGTGTGTGTGCGCGCACGCGCGCGTGTGTGTGATTGGGGGTGGGTGGGTGGGTGCGCGTGTGGGTGCGTGTGGGGGTGCGTGTGCGTGTGTGTGCGTGTGTGTATCAGCGTGTGGAGGGTAGCATGCGCATGTGGATGTGTGCACCATGTGGCAGTGTTGTTCATGGTGCCCTGCGCACCTTGAACAGCGTCTTCACGCGCTTGATGACGCCGGCGGTGTCGATCCTGTCGAGGGGGTGGCAGAGCAGGCGGGCGGGCGGGCGCACATGGGAATGCCGCAGCAGCGCAGCGCAGCTGTCGTGCATGCAAGCCCTTGCACAGCCAGTGCACAGCCCAGAGAGCACGGTTTGCTCACGCACAAGTACCCCCCCCCCGCACTGCCCTCCCCTCCCCTGCTCTCGTAAGGATGCCACACCGACGCTTACCTCTGCGACTTGAACTCCTTCATGATTTCCAGAAACGTCTCGTATACATTCTTCTGGTCAGCAAACCGGCT
The DNA here is from genome assembly GCA_016618255.1 of Chlamydomonas sp. UWO 241. Lineage (NCBI taxonomy): Eukaryota > Viridiplantae > Chlorophyta > Chlorophyceae > Chlamydomonadales > Chlamydomonadaceae > Chlamydomonas > Chlamydomonas priscui. Next base: position 853,607 of record VFSX01000006.1, on the reverse strand, counting down.
CTTCACGTCTCGCAGGTACTGTAGCGCTGCGTGAGGGACGGCAAAGTGGTGCGTTCGTGCGTGTGTGCGTGGCATGCACGGCGCGCGGCCGGTTAGCCAGCGGGCGGCAGCAGCTGCTGGCTCCAGCACGCCACGTGCGCGCATGCTGGCTCGGGCTTGGCTGAGCGACAGCAGCTGCTGCCGCTGCGCTCCCCTCTGCTCGTCAGGGCTTGACTCAGCGCGCACAGCGCCGCGCTGTGCGTCTCACATGGCAGCAGCACAGGCGTGCCGTGCGTGACGCGCGCGCATACATGCAACGCGAGCACGAGCACTTGTTTAGCGTGTCCGTTTTTGGTGTGTCCCGCTGTGCCGCGCCTGCTCGCACGCCCTCTCACACCCCACCCCTTCCTGACGGCAACTGCCACGCCTCACCATCCGACGTGGTGAGCTTGCCGGCTGGCGCAACTGGCGCAGGCGCGCCTCTCTGACCGCTGCACACAGCATGCAGCATGGCGCGCACATGCCAGCAGCAGCGGTCAGCTGTGCCGGCATGACGCCTCAGAGCAGGCTCCACCCACCCTCCTGATCGGTGCTGCGCGAACGATCTCGTTGGGGTGCCACGCACAGTGCGCGGCCACCTGGTTCAACTCTAGGTGTGCAGACAAGTGAGGTGAGCGTGCATGGGTCCCCACCCCTACCTGGCACCAGCCCGTTTGACGTTCTGCACCGCCTGCACCTCATCCCGCCCCCGCTTCATGGTGCCTGCTGTGCCGTGGCCACGAAGTCGACAAGGTCGCTGGAGGATTAGCTGAAGACGGCTAACAGGTTGGACCCAGCGGATGGGAAATAAACGAGGAGAAAATGGGCTGGTAGCCTGCCCTGCAAATGGAGAAATGGCGAGCCGGGTGTGGAACATTATTGCTCCGAACCCCTGTTCCAAACCAATCTCCAAATGTGTGGGGCACATTGCCTCAATGTGTGTTGTTTGTGGCAGTAGGTGCAGCTACCTAGTGAGTGGGTAGGCTTGTGAGTGGGTGATTGGATAGGCCCCCTCCGCCCGCCAGCCACTCACCTGGCGTCGTGTAGTCAAACACTGGCCGCACATGGCGCCGCCGTGGCGGCAGCTGGCTGCAGCATGGAGCATGTCGGCTACATCATGTCATGTGGCGTGGTTTTCAGGCCCCCATGTCATGGGCAGCATGGCGCTCAATGGAGCATGGCGCTCGCATGGCGGCTCCTGGCGCGCGCCTGGATCCCCCAGGCAGGCCTCCCCATGGGGATGCTGCCGAGGTGGAGCGGTGTGCACGTGTTGCTGCACAAATCAATGGCCATGGGCGAGCAGGCGCAGGGCAAGCAGGCGGGGGGCGCAACACGAACAGCTACAGGTAGGTCGGGTGCAAGGATTACCAAGCATGGAGGGCGTGGCTTTGGGAACCACAGCGGCAGCACATCGGGCAATACGCCTCCGAGGAGGACGCAGCCAGGGCGTGCGACCACGTAGTTGTGGAGCTGCGCGGCCCAGCCAACGGGCTGCAAGCGCAACTTCCCGGGCGAGGTCATCAGTGAGCCGCCTGCGGCACGGGGGCGCAAGCGCTAAACCTCACGCTCGCTGGGAGCAAAGATCGAACGCACGTGCCTGGCAACATCAGGGCTGGGGTTCCAGGGAACTACAACCAGGGCGAGAACAAGCACACCACCTCCAGGTGCCAGGTCGTGCTAACACACAAAAAAATACTCTGTTGGCCTTGTGTTTTTGCTGGGGTTAGGGAGCGGGTCGTGGGATGCTTTCGCAAATGATATTTAGAGCGGCACATGACAGCGAGAGGCAGAAGCTTCAGGACTTCTGGACAGGACAGGACAGCTGCACCAGAGACAACAGTTGTTGCGCTGGGCCGTAGCTCGCGCGTCTTCAAAAGGAAACACCTTGAGTTCTGCAGGGAGCAGAACTTCCCTACCGGAACCTCAAAGTGGCATAGTGTGGTTTTACACGCGGTACACGTGAGCGCCCGGAGAACCCCAGGGCGTGATTCAAGGTCTAGACTACACGTCTACGGGGGCTATACTAGGAGAGCCCGCAAGGCCACGCAGCGCGCCAGCCTACCAGCTCGAGTGGCAGGCTGTGGCAGAGTGTGCATCTTAAAGCTAGGAGCGCATCCTGGGATCACCAGCTTTAAGCCACGCTTCAAGCTTTCCTCTCATGTGTTCTACTTGTGTCTACCCCGAGGGGATGGCGTAAGAGGCGGACATGGCAGGGCTTCCTGCGACGAGTCCCAACCAGTTATCTTTGGCTGATGGCTGATGGTGCTCACACGTGGACACCGAGGGGAAGGGAGACGCGAGACGTGGAGGCAGTGAGAGGTGGCCGTCCGGGCTGGCTTACATCCAGCATAACAACTGATGCGCGCAGCCCTCTTCACGTTCATTAGGCGGAATAGTACATGGGGGGGGGGGTCTGTCTGTGTCTGGGACACTCCCCTGGTAGGCTGGCGCGCTGCGTGGCCTCGCGGGCTCTCCTAGTAGAGCCCCCCTAGACGTGTAGTCTAGGCCTTAAATCACGCCCCGGGGTCGCGTACGTGTAAAACCTGTAAAACCTGGGACAGATTCCCCTCCCCAAAGGGTGCGAACTGTTAACCTGTTGACCTGATGACCTGGACCAGCTCCTCCCCGTGCCTTGAGACAGGATGTCACCTCTTCTCACATCAGCGGCTCCGAGATCAGCACTCGCTTCCACGAGCACGTCTCCTCGTCGAGGGCCAGCTCCCACGTGGGCCAGTACTTGAGGTCCATCTTGAGCGTGATGACCTGGTGGTGGTTGTGGTGTGAGCGTGTGCATGGGTGGCTGGGTGGGTGTGCGGGTGGCAGAGATGGAGTGTGTGTGCGTGTGTGCGTGTGCATGCGCGCATGCGTGTGTGCGTGCGTGTGTGTGTGTGCGCGCGCGTGTATGTGTGTGGCAGAGACGTGTTGTTGGCAGTTGTGCTGTTGGCAGTTGTGTTGTTGTGCTGTTGGCAGAGACGTGTTATTGGCAGTTGTGCGTCATCCGTCCCACCCCCCACCTTTGGCTGCCACGTCTCCATCTGCAGCATCTTGACGCGCACAAAGTCTCCATCCTTGAGCGGGCGCACGACCGCCAGGAAGGCGTCCAGGTCTGGCGTCGCCTGGCCGTTGACCTCAGTAATGAAGTGCACTGCGTACAGGCATGTGTGTGTGTGTGTGTTTGTATGTGTGTCTGTGCGTGTGTGTGTGTGTGTGTGTGTGTGTGCTGCGGTCAGGGCGCGTCCGCCACGCAACAGCCGCATCTTCTCGCACCCTGCCCCCCCCCCCCACTAATGAAGTACACTGTGTGTGCGGGTCGGGTGCTGCCTGGGCACGTCCGCCACGCACCAGCCGCATATTCTCAACCCCCCATCATGAAGTGCACTATGCGTGCGGGTCGGATGCGGTCACGGCGCGTCCGCACCGCAACAGCAGCACCCCCCCCCCTGTGGCATCCCCCCCAACCCCCATCTCACCCCCCACATACACACCCACACACCTGCGTAAAGCCCCAACACGTGGCCCGGGCTGCCGTTGTGATATGCAACAGCGCCCCGCCGCCCATCGGTTGCCTCTCCCACACCCACACACGCTACACACACGCACACCTGCATACAGCCCGAACCGGTGGCTCGGGCTGCCGTGGTGCGAGAGAGAGAAATACGTTACAGTTCCCACCGCTCAGGCAACCTAGGTAACGGCTCTTGCCAGTGCTAAAGCACCCCCCGGCAATCGTTTCATGAGTCGAGGACCCTTGGATCTTAAGTTCGTTCAGTAGCGGGTGACCAACCATATGCACTAGTACGAGAGGATATCCGTGGGCTTGGGATTGTTTGCGGGATCCAAAAAACTGTCATCAGAAACTGTCAATTGTGGTTTTGCTGCGTGTGGTCACGGTTGTGGGGCTGATCCGGCCTCAGCTACCCCGCGGCAGATGCTGTCTCACAGGTGTGGGAACCTAGCTAGGGTGGTCCACTTGGGAGGGAGCCTCCTGGCCTCCAGGATGGCGGCGAGCTCAGGAGGGGTGATCGCAGGGTCCTCGGCGTGTGCCTTGACGGCCTTCTCGTAAAGCATCTTGACGACACTCATGAACTGGGCAGACGTGAAAATCTCGTGGGCGTTGAGACGGTACGAGGTGATGGCACCCACCCTGTCAGGCATCTGGGCGTCTGGGCATCGGAACATAAAGAGAGCGGCAGTAGGTGGGAAGATTGAGGTGTTGGGAGGGGGTGATAGGTGGGTGGGGGAAGGGGGAGAGGCGGGGAGGGAGGGAGGTGGCGGGCAAGGGATCCGATAAACGACATTCGATGTTTGTTGATGGCGTTGATGATGGGCGCTGTGGGTGGGTCCTTGGCGTGCATCTCAGAGGTGGAGGTGTGAGGGGAGGATGGGGAGAGGTTGTGGGGGATTCGCTTTATGCTGCGGAGGAAGCGGTTGTGAGTCACTTCCAGGCGGTGTGTGTGGGTGACGTTGAGTGTCCAGCCTTGGCAGCTGTACAAGAGGGCGGATGTGACAAAGGCGTTGTAGAGTTGGATCTTGGTGGAGGGCTGGATGTCGTTACTTTTCCAGAGTCTGGGTGTGAGACGGTTGAAGGCGTACCAGGCAGAGGAGATCCGGCGGGAGATCTCTCCATCGAGGGTGCCAAGGGACGGGGTGGGGGTTGACAGGATGCTGCCAAGGTATTTGAATTTGTCTGTGGGGTGGACTAGGTGGGGGATGTCAGAGGAAGTGGAAGGGATTGAGATTGGTGCTGGGGCGTCGGTGTGGGCAGACGGGTGGCCGAGGGTTTGGTGCACAGTCTTGTTCTAGTTGATCTCGAGGGCGAGGTCAGAGCAGATCTGATCGAGGGGGGCGAGCATGTCTCTGAGGACGTCGATGTCGAGAGCCATCAGAGCTATGTCGTCCGCGTAGAGAAGGAGGGGGAGGATTGTAGTTGCGTAGTCTGTAGTACGGGAATCAGGGGTTTGGAGAGTGCCGTCGACCATGTAGCCGATTTGGATGCCGGCATCGGGGAGTTGGGCAATCAGGGATTGGACGACAGTATCGATGCCGTGGTGCCATGTAATAACACTTGCATTCCCCCGCCACACACACGCCACACGCACCTGCGTACAGCCCGTAGCGGTGACTCGGGCTGCCGTGGTGCCATCGGCTGATGTACACTGAGCAGCCGTCTGGCAGGAAGCCCTGGTCGCGCACAGACCTGTGGGGAAGCTGCAGCTGTGCGCCACACCAATGCACGACGCGCCGCGTGCCCACGCCATCCTCACTCCCGGTCGTCAGCGACGCATGCTGCACGGCACCGCTGTGGAACACGGTCAGCGACAGCTCGCGGATGGACGCACCACCGCCGCCACCGCCGCTGTCGCCGCCGCCGCCGCCGTCACCACCGCTGTTTGCGGCCGCCACGGGTAGCTCAGCTTGCGGGTGTGCCACCACAGGAGCAGTCGCAGCAGCCGCAGCCGCAGGCGCAGGCGTAGGCGCATCGGCGGTCGGTGCGCCGCCGCGGCGCTTGCGGCCGGTGGCCTCACTCGGCGGCGGCGACTGCGGTGGCGCCTCGGTCGCCTCTGCCCCGGCCCCTGCTTCACCGCCAGCGCCGGCTGCCCCTGCCTTGCGCCGCTTGCTCGCCCGCTCGCCGCCCGCCTGCCCCGCCCCGACACCGCCGGCCGCGTCCTCGCCACCGCCACCAGCTGCGGCGCCACTGCCGCCCGCTGCGGCCGTGCCCCCCGGCGCTGCTGCTGCTGCTGCGCTGTTGCTGCCATCTGCTGTGCTCGTGCCCGAGGGCGACGGCGACATGAGCGCCTCCACGTCTGCAAAGCACGTGACCGGGCGTCCGTCGATTGCGAGCAGCATATCGCCACTGGACAGCACCTGGGGAGGGAGGGTGGAGGGAGAGAAGCGAGGCAGTCAGTCAGCCAGCGTGCGCATGCGTGCAAAGCACGTGACCGGGCGTCTGTCGATTGCGAGCAGCATATCGCCACGTGTAAACACCTGGGGAGGGAGAGTGGAGTGAGAGAAGCGAGTCAGTGAGTCAGCCAGCGTGCACATGCGTGCAAAGCACGTGACCTGGCGTCCGTCGATTGCGAGCAGCATGTCGCCACTGGAGAGCACCTGGGGAGGGAGAGTGGAGGGAGAGAAGCGAGGCAGTCGGTCAGGCAGCGTGCACATGCGTGCAAAGCACGTGACCGGGCGTCCGTCGATTGCCAGCAGCATGTCACCACTGGAGAGCACTTGGGGAGGGAGAGGGACACCGCAGTAAGGCAGGAAGAGAGCTTGGGCACAGGTGTGCATATAATGTGCGCCTGGACGGCACGCTGGTAAACACCTAGGGAGAGGGGAGGCAGGCAAGCAAAAGCAGCATGCAAGGCACATTTGTGACAGTGCGGCGGACGATTTCCAGCAGCATGTCGCACGTTGGAGAGGACCTGGGGGGGGAGGGAGAGGGACAACGTAGTCAGGCAAGAAGAGAGCTTGGGCGCAGGTGTGCGTATAATATGTGCCTGCATGGCCGCCGATTGCCAGCAGCATGTCGCACGCTGGAGAACACCTAGGGAGGGAGAGGGGGGAGGCAGGCAAGCGTGAGCAGCATGCAAGGCACATTTGCGACAGTGCGGCGGTCAATTTGCCAGCAGCATGTCGCCGCTGGAGAGGACCTGGGGAGGGAGACGGGGCAGCAGGCAGGCATGAGCAGTATGCAGGGCACATTTGCGACAGTGCGGCGGTCGATTTCCAGCAGCATGTCGCCGCTGGAGAGGACCTGGGGAGGGAGAGGGACAACGCAGTCAGGCAGGAAGAAAGCTTGGGCACAGGTGTGCATATCATGTGTGCCTGGACGGCACGCTGGTCAACACCTAGGGAGGGAGAGGGGAGGCAGGCAAGCGTGAGCAGCATGCAAAGCACATTTGCGACAGTGCGGCGGTCCATTGCCAGCAGCGTGTCGCCGCTGGAGAGGACCTGGGGAGGGAGAGGGGGGTGGCAGGCAAGCATAAGCAGCATGCAAGGCACATTTGCGACAGTGCAGCAGTCGATTGCCAGCAGCATGCCGCACTCTGGAGAGGACCTGGGGAGGGAGAGGGGGGAGGCAGGCAAGCGTGAGCAGCATGCAAGGCAAATTTACGACAGTGCGGCGGACGATTTCCAGCAGCATGTCGCCGCTGGAGAGAACCTGGGGAGGGAGAGGAGGGAGGCAGGCAGGCAGGAAGAAGGCGTGGGCGGGCGTGGGATCGTGTGTGCCTAGGCGGCGGTCGGTCGCCAGCAGTATCGGCGACGCGGGAGAGCACCTTGGGAGGCAGTCAGGCAGAAGTCCTGTTTGCATGAGCAACTTAGCGCCAGCATCATGGAGGGAGGGAGCGGGGCAAGGCAAGCGGCAGTGCCGGTACAATCCTCTGCCCCCCCCAGTGATTTCCTTTTCATGATTTTTGGTTCAATCTTCCACAGCCGGATTTTGCTTTGACCGCGTTGACCGTTTATCTCCCGTAGACCGTTTGTCCTCATGCATAGGTCATTTGAAAGCTGTTGACGTGCTCTGTCTGGCAGGCTTGTCACACCAACAATCCACTTGATGGGTTGAGCTGTGTGCAAGGTCAAAGTACAGCCGGAATGCAGCCAAATGGCTGTGCAGAGCCGAAAAGGACAGCACTGCCCCCCCCACCCACACCCACCCACCCACCACACACACCTTTGCGGCATGCGACTGCGCCACCGTCGACTTGACACGCAGAACCTGGCGCCGCTCAGGGTCAAGCTGCGACAGCGTGGTGACCCTGTGTGGGGGGAGTGTGCGATGGGCGGCCTCGTAAGCGTGCACAAGATGATGGTGCCTTCCTACCCACCACGTAGTTACAGTTACATCGGCTTTCCAGCGAAGACTACCTTCTAGTCCTAGTACCACCGCTTAGACCCAAGTCCAGTTCTGGCCCTTACAATTACTTGTGAGGGGCGGTAGCCACCAGCCGGCTGCCTGCCAACGTGTAGTCCCAGAGCAAAAAGGAGACCTATTGTGCGACGCCTCCAAAATAGGCCACCATGTGACCGTTTATACATAAGACGTGTAGTCTAGGCCTTAACTCACGCCCCGGGGTCCTCCGGGCGCGCACGTGTGAAACCTGTAAAACCCGTTTAAACACACACGTGCGACCACCTCCGATGCCACTCACCGCTTCTGCATCAGCTCGGGTTGTAGCAGCCTTGCACAGCAACAGAGGCATCAGCTCAGCATCACCCACCCAACCAACTAACAACCAACAGCCTGCAACAACACCCAACACCCAGCACCTCCAAACAACCAACCAACAATCAACGACCAAGCAGCCAACAACCAGCCAACACCCACCCACCACCCACCCACCAACAACCACCCACTCCTGCGGCAGCCCATGCTGCGCCGCTTTGGAAAGCAGCAGTGGCTCCAGCACAGCATCATGTAACAACCACCCAACAAGCACCCCACCACCTCCCAACCACCCACTCACCACTCCTGCGGCAGCCCATGCTGTGCAGCCTTTGACAGCAGCAGTGGCTCCAGCTCAGCATCCAGTGTCCTCACACAAAGTGTGCGCTGCTGGGTGGAAGACCCGAGCGCGATGAGCTGCAACAGCCATGGCGCGATGATGGCGGCGGGCAGGCCCGCGCACCACTCGCGCTCGACCTTCTCCTCCTGTAGTGACAGGATTGGTGGGTGTGTGTGTGTAAGTGGTGATCAGCTGCGACAGCCACGGTGGCGATGATGGCGGCGGGCAGGCCTGCGCACCACTCTCGCTCGACTTTCTCCTCCTGTGTCGCGTGCATGTGTGCGTGTGGGTGGGTGGGGGGGCGAGTAGCTGCGACAGCCATGGGAATGGTGATGGTGGTGGGCAGGCCTGCGCACCACTCGCGCTTGACCTTCTCCTCCTGTTGCGTGTGTGTGTGTGTGTGTGTGTGTGCGTATGTGTGTGTGTGGGTGTGTGTGTGTTGGGTGCGTCAAGCTGTGACAGCCATGATGGCGATGATGGCGGCGTGCAGGCCGGCACACCACTCAAGCTCGACCGTCTCCTCATGTCTTGCGTGCGTGCGTGTGTGTAGGGTGAAATAAGCTGTGCCAGCCATGGATCTCCATGGGGCGCGCGCACACACACACACACACACACGTACACATACACATACAAACACACACACACACCTGCTCCGCGTACGACCCCCACAGCGCCCGCACGCGCCCCTTGTCGTCACACAGGATGCCGCTGAACGACGTCCCAAAGTCCTGGTCAAGCTTCAGGACCTCCTCGTGAATCGCGCGGAACCTGCATGCGTGTGTGTGTGGGGGGGGGGGGCGGGGGGGGCGTGTGGGGCAGGTTGGGGGGGAGTGGGGCAGGGCTCAAAGCTCTGCCCTGGTCCAGCTTCAGGACCTCTTTGTGAATGGAACGGAACCTGTGCATGCGTGTGTGGGGGGGGGGGGGCAGGGGGGCGGGGGCGGGGCTCAAAGCTTTAGGTGGGGGGTGGGGGTGGATGCGTGTCAGGCAGGGGTGTGGGGGGGGTCTGGTCCGGCTTCAGGACCTCCGCAGGAATCACTCAAAACTTGCATGGACAGCAGAGCAGAAGGGCAGTGGTGAGGCGCGGCTGTGGGCGCGTGTGTGTGTGTCAGTGTTCAGGCGGTAGACAAGTGCTCCGTCTGTCTGCCTTCTGGTCAAGCTTGAGGACCTCCTCGACCAGGGTTTTGAATGGTGCGGAGCCTGCATGGACAGCAGGGTGGTGGTGAGGCGTGGCTGTGGACGTGCGTGTGTGTCTGCTCAGGCAGTGGTTGCGTGCACGCTCCATTTTGTCTGCCCTGCTCAAGCTTGAGCACCTCCTCGTGATGGGCACGGGACCGGCATATATAAGGCGTGTGTGTGTGTTGGGGGGGGGGGGGCGTGCGTACGTGTGTGTGTGTGTGTATGTGTGTGCGTGCGTGCGCGTGTGTGCATGTGTGTGTGTGTGTGTGTGTGTGTGTGTGATCATGCCAGGGAAGCCCCAGCGAGTTCCTGTCGGGATGGCGCACGGTTGTGGGCGCGCGTGGCAGGCAGGAAGCGTGGGGACGGGGCGAGGGTGTGGGTCGCATACGCGCACCGCTCTACTTTGATCAAGCTTCATGACCTCCTCGTAAGTCAAGATCGACGACTCATGTCCGCCCTCACCTCGGCACGTCGGCCAGCGGGATCGAGATCGCGTACGACGCATTCGTGACAATACTGCGCCGCTGCATCAGCCACGTGCTGGACCCTACGTGCTGGACCCTAGTGACCACCAAACCCTCATACTCTTCGCCCTAATCTGTAGTAGGTCCTGGGACCTTGAGCAACACTCAAGACCTGGAAAATACCTCGGCGCGCCGGTCGGCAGGGTCGATGTCGCAGACAGCGCGTTGGTGACGACGTTGCGCTGCTGCATGAGCCACGTAGTGGACCCCAGAGACCAAACACTCAATCCCTAACCTGTCTTAGGTCCTGGGACATTGAGCAACCATCTAACCGTCAGAAATACCTTGGCACGTCGGTCGGTGGAGTGAGATCGCAGACGCTGCGTTTGATGCACGAAGAGCCGCAGTCGCAATGCTGGACTCCACAGACAACCAAGCCCCAAGCCCTAATTATGGCATGTAGCAGTGCTGTAATTAAGGAAACCAAGAATATCATGTTTGTCCCCCCAACATAGGAGGGAATATGCCAAATTTCAGGAGGCGTTTTTTCCGCGGAAAAGTGTGAAAATTGACAAATTTCACATTTTTCGGAGCGGAATTCCCGCGATTCGCCCCCGCAGTTTCCCCTCAAATTTCCCGGTTTGCCCCCGCAGCGGGGCCTGCGGGGGCTGAGGGGGCGCTGACAACACTGGCATGTAGGTCCCATCCCTCTCAACCCAAATCAAAAACTCACCTTGGTACGTCGCTCGGTGGGATCGAGATCGCAGACGACGCGTTGGTGATGCAGCGGCGCAGCATCAGCCACATGCTGGAGCCAAGTGACCACCAAAACCTCAAGCCCTGAGCCCCAACCTGCAGGAGGTCCTGTGACATAGAGCAACCATCTATAACCGTAAGAGATACCTTGGCACGTCGGTCGATGGGATCGAGATTGCAGACGAAGCGTTTGTGATGATACTAGAAGAGCCGCAGCTGCATGCTGGACTCCAGAGAGAACCAAGCCGTGAGCCCTAATTATGGCATGTAGGTGTAGGTCCCAACCCGCTTAACTGAAATCAAAACATCCACCTTGGTACGTCGGTTGGCGGGATCGAGATCGCAGACGATGCGTTGGTGATGATGCTGCGCCGCTGCATGAGCCGCAGGCAGCTGGTCAAGCCAGCGAGGATCACGCTTTCGCCTGGGTGCGTGTGAGTGTGCCTGTGTGTGTGAGTGTCTGTCTGTGTCTGTGCGTGTGTGGGATGCTGCATGAGCCGCAGGCAGCTGGTCAAGCCAGCGAGGATCACGCTCTCGCCTGGGTGCGTGCGTGTGCGTATGTGTGGGTGTGTGGGTGGGTGCCTGTCTGTGTCTTGTGCGTGTGCGTGTGTGGGATGCTGTATGAGCCGCAGGCAGCTGGTCACGCCAGAAAAGATCACGCTCTTGTGTGTGTGTGTGATGAGGTGGGGGGGGGGGGTGGCAGGTGCGATAGTGCTGCGCCTGGATTGCCGTTAAATCCCCCCCCTCCCCCCCTGTCCCTGTTGCTCCCACCAGTCCTCAGCGCATAAGTACACAGCGGCACTGATCAGAGACGCGCGTCCGACAGTAAAATCGACCAATCTTGCCCCCCCACCCAGCCCTCTCTGCAGTGGCTCTGCGTACGGCAGCGCCAGCACATGTCTATAAACCACCACACCACAAGAGGCACGTATCTGACAGTAACCGTGGGTACTGTTTTGGAAAACAGCCACCAACTCCCCCCCCCCCGCCGCTCGCAGTTTTCCATGAGCTCACCTCTCCTGAGCGGCTCTGTGCACAGCGGCGCAGCGCACACGGCCACACTCCCCCCCCCCTGCTCGCCATTGCCAGAAGCCCACCTCTCCTGAGCGGCTCTGTGCACAGTGGAGCAGCGCGCACGGCCGCACTCCCCCCCCCCCTCTGCCCCTCCTTCTCGTCATTGCCATTAGCCCAGCTCTCCTCAGCGGTTCGGTGCACAGCAACGCCAGCACGCCACCAGAGATACGCTTCCGACAAGAGAAAAACATCAAAAGTCTTGCCGTTCCCACCTCTC
>VFSX01000006.1:826398-836398 GCA_016618255.1 Chlamydomonas sp. UWO 241 | reverse complement strand
ACACTGGCGTCCCGTACCACTGGCGGTCCACGTAGAGCAGCGTGTTCTTCGGGCGGTGGCGATCGCTGAACACAAAGTACTCGAGGGGCGCGCGCGCGCCGTGCGGGAGCGTGCGGAGCACGGACGCAAACGACTGAGGTGGGGGGAGGGGGGGGGAAGGGATGCAAACGCGTGCATGGGTTACTGATAGACCAGGTCAAGTCAGGCGCCGGGTGTGGGGGGGTGCGCGCGCCGTGCGTAAGTGTGGGGGAGGGGTACGCGCACCGTGCGGCCGTGTGCGCAGCACGGACGCGAACGACTGAGGTGAGGGGGTGAGCGGGGGGGGAGAGGCGAGAAAGAGAGAGGCGGAGAGAAGAGAGGGAGAGGTGGCGATCGGTTCGGGACAGGCATGTTCAAAAGTAGAGGCCGGGCCAATCGCGCGTGTACGTGCATGTGCATCATCCGCAGAGCCTCAAACGGGGCACGCCCAGTGTCAAGCGGCATGGCGATACAACAGGAGACGGGAATGTCAGGAGGGGGGGCACCTGCAGGTCTGGCGCCGCCTTGCCCGCAAGCTGCGTGATGGCAGCGTGCTTGGGCAGACACACGCACGCACGTGCACACACACACACACACACTCACACAGGCACGCCTGCAGGTCTGGAGTCGCCTTGCCCGTGAGCTGCGTGATGATGGCGTGCTTGGGCATACACGCGCGCGCACACGCACGCACACACACACACACACACACACACGCACACGCACACGCACACACACACACACACACACCTGCAGGTCTGGCGTTGCCTTGCCCGCGAGCTGCGTGATAATGGCGTGCTTGGGAACGAGTGCACGGCCGAGCATGTAGCCGGCCTCCGCGACAAACACCTGTGATGTTGGAGGAGGTGGACAGATGCAGTGAGGGAACCTGGGCAGAGGTTGAGGGAGGGAGGGAGGGAGGGAGGGAGGGGCAGATGGAGAGCAGATGGAGGGGCAGATGGAGGGGCAGATGGAGGGGCAGATGGAGAGAGGGAGGGAAGGAGTGGCCGAGCATGTAGCCGGCCTCTGAGACAAAGCAACTGCAATGTTATTGCAGGGAAGGCAGAGAGTTAGAAGAGAGAGATGGTTAGCTGGAGAGAGGGAGGAGAGAGGGAAGGGGCAGGATTGGGGGGAGGGGGGGGGGTCAGAGCAGGGAAGCCGGCCTCGAGCGACACGACCGACAGGGCGGACTGAGAGCAGGGCAGAGGGAGGGGAACGGGAGAGAGAGGGTGGGGGAGAAGAGGGGGAAGAAGGGAATGGGGAGGGGGAGAAGGGAGGGAGAGAGGGTGAAGAGGAGGGACAAGGGGAGAGGGGCGTGTGCGACGATGGGGAGGGGTAAAGGGACGCGACGGGGGGGGGGGGGCAGATGGGGCTACAGCAGCTAGAGCCGATGGGGCGGCAATCGGCAGCTCAGTCTGTCACAGCAGGCCTGTAAGGCACCATCACCGCTCCCTGCCGCACAAGAGAGCTGCTGCTTTTTGCAACCGGGTGCCGACAGAGGATGCGCGTCTGACAGGCTGTACAATCAGACACCTCTTGCTGACTCACCTGCCCCAGTGGCGAGCTGTTGTTCCGTGCAGCCTGGTACGGCAGCGCGTGAACACTGCCACCGCACACACACACACACACACACACGCACGCACACGCACACGCACACACGCACGAACACACACACACGCACACGCACACACACATGCCCCAGTGGCAAGCTGCTGTTCCGTGCAGCCTGGTACGACAGCGCGTGCACGCTGCCACCGCGCGCGCACACACACACACACACACACACACACACACACACACGCGCGCACAGACACACACACACACACACACCTGCCCCAGTGGCGAGCTGCTGTTCCGTGCAGCCTGGTATGAGAGCGCGTGCACGCTGCCGCCACACACCTCGAGCAGGCTGGAAGGTGAGACCGCGTGCAGGTCGGTCACCTCGATCGACACGTCCACCTATGAGTAGGTGATGGAGGGGCGAGGGCTCACAGGGGAGAGGGAATGGGTGAGGGGACGGGGGAATGGGTGCGGGCGCCAGTAGGCTTCAAGGTGAGACCAGACGCATGCAGGTCGGTCACCTCGATCGACAAGTCCACCTGTAGGTGTTGGGAGTGAGGGGGGCACATAAGAGAGGGGGCGGGGTGAGGGGGCAGCGGGTGGGTGGTGAGACCGCAGGTCTGCAGGTCTGTCACCTCGATCGAGACGTCCGCCTGTCGGCATTCGTAAGGGTAAGGGGGGGGGGGGGGGGGGGGCGGGGTGCGGGCACCGGTAGGCTCGACAGAGAAAACGCATGCAGGACTGTTTAGGGTTAAGGGTTTTTTTAACCCTAAACTTGGGGTTTAAGCTTCAACGTTTAAACCCTCAACTGTTTAGGGTTTAGGGTTTAGGGTTTAGGGTTTAGGGCGGTATAAGCCTTCTCTCTATTGCCGGGAAAGTGTACGCTGCCATACTTCTGCACCGCGTCTCCACGCAGGTTGATGGTCAGTTGCATGAGGCTCAGTGTGGTTTCAGAAAAAGCAGAGGCACTGTTGATGCAATTTTTACTCTGCGCTCGCTGAGCGCGGCACATGCCGAGTACAAACAATGCATGGCTGTGGCATTTGTCGACTATTCTAAAGCTTACGATTGCATAAACCGTGCGGCACTGTGGAGAGTCCTTAGATTATATAGTGTTCATCCGCACATTATTGATCTGTTGGAGGATCTTCACACCAACACCGCAGCTGCCGTGCGGCTGGCTGGGAAAATCGGGCACGAATTCCCCGTGTCGTCTGGTGTGCGACAGGGGTGCGTCATTGCTCCTGTGTTGTTCAATGTTTTTATTGACCACATAGTGAAAAAGGCGCTAGACATGATGCCAGAGGGGGCTGGCGTGTCAGTCGTGACCCGAGCCGGCGGCTCTGTGTTGTCGTCGTCGGTTGAGCGCATAGTAATGCTGATGTATGCCGACGATTTATGTTTGTTCTCGCATGACCCAGCTCAGTTGGCGCTTATGCTGAAAATCCTTGACAAAGTGTCCTCTAGCTTTGGCATGCAAATCAACGCCGCCAAGACAGAAGTGATGATTTTGCCAGCAGATTTTGACGCGGATCTGCCCACGTTTGCGCTGACTGGTGGTGAAGTGAAGACCGTCTCTGCATTTAAGTATCTAGGGAGTTGGATAACCCAGAGTGGTGGTGTGGAAAAGGAGATCGGTGTGCGTGTCGGTCGCGCGCTGGGCGTGTTTGCGTCTTTTGATAAGATTTGGGCCAGCAAGAAGATGCAAGTGCAGTCTAAGATGCGGGTTTACAACACTTTCGTGCTGCCCCACTTTCTGTACGGCTGCGAAACATGGGCCCCTACTAAAACACAACTGACTCGATTGGAGGTTGCCCACTCTAACTGCCTTCGTCGCATTCTGGGTGTGCGCCTGGTCGACCGGCACAGATTAACTTATATTCGGCAGGCGTGCGACACTGAGCCAATTGAGAGCCTTGTGGCAAAGCGATCAATGCAGTGGCTAGGCCATGTGATGCGCATGCCGGCTTCTCGTCTTCCTCGTACGACTTTTGACTGCACAATGGATGTGGCTCGGCAGCAAGGCCGGCCTCCAGCCTCCTCCCGACACTATTTTCTTAAGCTACTGATTCAGCAGCTAGGCGAAACTAGTGGCACTCGTTCTGATTGGAAGACTTTTTCGGACACGGCGTTTGAGCGTGCTCAGGATAGGGTCGGGTGGAGAGCCGTGGTGTACGGTCCGGCTGCCCCTCAGGCGCCGGCCCCTCCACCACGGCGGTCAAGTAGATTGGCAAGCGCCACTTGACCCCCTATCCCCTAGAAGCAGTTAGGACCTATTTTGGAGGCGTCGCACAATAGCTCTCCTTTTTGCTCTGGGACTACACGTTGGCAGGCAGCCGGCTGGTGGCTACCGCCCCTCACAAGTAATTGTTAGGGCCAGAACTGGACTTGGGTCTAGGCGGTGGTACTAGGACTAGAGGTAGTCTTTGCTGGAAAGCCGATGTAACTGTAACTGTAACTGTTTAGGGTTAAGTTTTTTTTTACCTGGGTTGAGACGGCGACCTGAGGGTGTTGGTTTATAGAGTGGGCGGGAATAATCGAACGAGACGTCGAGCTTTGGGTGCGGGCGGACACGCGGGTGTGAGGGGGGTTACAGTTACAGTAACATCGGCTTTCCAGCGAAGACTACCTTGAGGGGGGGGGAGTAGAAAGACCTCCCAAACTCACACGCAACTCGCGTCTGCACACATCACACAATAAGACAACCATGCACGCACAAGTGTCTGCGTACGTACCTCATCCCCCCCGCGATCTAGCGTCCGCTCCACACTCCTTCCACACTTGCATCGAGGCACTCTCGCCCCCCCCCCCCCCCCCCCGGCGCACACACATCCATGCCACCGCACAGAGAGAAAGAGAGTGAGAGAGACACCGCACACACACACACACACACCTCATCCCCCCGCGGTCCAGCGTCAGCTCCACACTCTTGTCCACACTTGCATTGAGGCACTCCCCCCCCCCCGCACACACACATCCATGCCACCGCACACAGAGAGAGACACCGCACACACACACACACACACACATACACACACGCACCTCCTTCCACTCGCGATCCAGCGTCAGTTCCACACTGTTGTCCACACTCGCATCGAGGCACTCTTGAACCCCCCCCCTCACACACTCATCCATGCCACCGCACAGAGAGAGAGAGAAAGAGAGCGACACCGCACACACACACACACACACACACACACACACCTCCTTCCCCTCGCGATCCAGCGTCAGTTCCACACTCTTGTCCACACTCACATCGAGGCACTCTAGCCCCCTCACCCCCTCCCCCCGCACACACACATCCATCCCACCGCACAGAGAGAGAGAGAGAGAGAGAGACACCGCACACACACACACACACACGTGAATGTGTATCCACTGAGTGGACTAGTGCGGGTGATGGTATCTGCCTGCCTCAGGGATTGAGTGCGCAAGCACAAGTCTAATACGCCATTAAAGGCGTCCAACAAGACTGTAAAATCGACCACCACACACACACACGCACACACCTCCTTGCCCCCGCGGTTCAGCGTCAGCTCCACACTCCTACCCACACACTCGTCGAGAAACTCCTCAATCTGAAGGAAGTGAGACCCCCCCTCCCTAAACACACACACACACACATGCCACCGCACACACACACACACATAAACACAAACTCACACACACACACACACACACACACACCTCCTTGCCCCCACGATCCAGCGTCAGTTCCACACTCTCCCACACTCTCTTCAAAGCACTCCTCAATCTGAAGAAAGTGCCCCCCCCCTACACACACACGCACACACCCATGCCACCGTACACACGCACACACACACACACACACACACACACACGCGCACCTTCTTCCCCCGCGGTCCAGCGTCAGCCCCATACTCCTGTCCACACACTCGTCGAGGCACTCCTCAATCTGAAGGAAGTGGGCCTCCCCCCCCCCCCCCCACACACACACGCACCTCCTTCCCCCCGCAATCAAGCGTCAGCTCCACACTATCCTCCACGCTCTCGTCCAGGCACTCCTCAATCTGAAGGAAGTGAGAACACCCCACCCCCCCCGACACACACACGCACACACCCATGCCACCGCACACACACAAACACACACACACCTCCTTGCCCCCACGGTCCAGCGTCAGCTCCACACTCTTGTCCACACTCTCATCGAGGCACTCTTGCATACACACACACACACACACATCCATGCCACCGCACAAAGAGAGAGAGAGAGAGAGACACCGCACACACACACACACACACACACACCTCCTTGCCCCCACGATCCAGCGGCAGCTCCACACTAACCCCCACACTCTCGTCGAGGCACTGCTCAATCTGAAGGAAGTGAGACCCCCCCTCTACACACACGCACACACCCATGCCACCGCGGACACACACACACGCATCTCCTTGCCCCCGCGGTCCAGCGTCAGCTCCACACTCTTTTCACACTCACATTGAGGCTTTCGCCTCCCCCGCCTCCCCGCACACACACATCCATGCCACCGCACACACAGAGAGAGGGAGAGACACCGCACACACACACACACAGACAAAAACACATACGCGCACCTCCTTCCCCCCGCGGTCCAGCGTCAGCTCCACACTCTTGTCCACACTCTCGTCGAAGCAATCCTCAATCTGAAGGAAGTGAGTGACGATGCTGCCGTTGAGACGAACGAGGACATCGCCCACCTGAGGTGCGTGTGTGTGTGTGTGCGTGTGTGTGTGTGTGTGTGTGTGTGTGTGCGTGTGCATGTGGGCCGGGCCCGCGCAGTCATCGCCACCGCCTACGTCGACCCCCCTTCACCCATGCCGCCGCCGATTCTCGCCGCCTCTCCTCCTCCGTACGCCCCCTGTCGTCGGGCTGCCAATTCAGCAGCCAGTCGACGCATGCATCCAGGAACTCAGTCCATCCGCACTCTCTCGCACGCCCTCCACCTGGCAAAAAACACGTGACGCCCTACCGCACAGATTTCCCTCCCCCCGCAGCTCTGCAGCTTCAGACAACGGAGCCCAGGTATCTCAGTGCCATCACCTCAACCGCCATGCGGCCCGAGCCAGCGCTCAGCGCTCAGCGCTTGAGCTACCGAGCTCCTCCAGCCGCCACCGTCCCGCCCACCGCCCACTGCCCAGTCGTTCATTCGACCCACGCCCCACCTCAAGAGACCCACCGCTTATCCCACTGCCGCCCCGTCGACCTCCATACACCCACATGCTCGTCACATGGAGTTGCCCCTCCCCATGCGCTCCATGCGCGCACATGCACCCCATGCACCCCCCCCCATGCTACCAGCGCCTATGTATGCGCCATGTGGCCGGGCCACAGTGTGGCTCCCTCCTCTCTCCCCTCTCCTCCCTCCCATCTCCTGTCTTCCACCCCTCCATCCCCGCTGCACCCCACCCCATCTTGTGCCCCCCGCACCTCCCTAACCCTCCCCCTCTCCCTCCGATTACCCTCCCGCTGCCTCCCTCCCACTGCCTCCCACTTGCACGACTACCGCTGTTCGGACACGACTTCGCTCTGTGCCGGCGGCGCCATCACCTTCTTCCGGCTCACGCCGGTGACTGTTGCGCCCACCCCGTCACATTCTACGCCCTCCGCAAACATCCATCTCTTCAACTTCGCACGCGACATCCCCGAGCGCCCCGAGTTCGCCGAGCGAGTCACCACAGAGTGGATCATCTTAGCATGATTTCCACAACTGTAGAAGTCCTTCTGCCGACACCTAGTTTAAACTCAGTCGAGGCGGATTGACGAACACAGCCATCAATGACCCGCCACTGCCCCTTCCCCCACTGCTTTACGAATGAGGTTGTTCACCCTCTTGCTGGCGCACGGTTGGTCTCCCGCCTTCAAACGGAATCTCCTCAATTGATGACTAGAAACAGCCTATCTAGGTCTGCCGTGCAGAGTTCTCTGTAACGATATCTCTCTCTCTCTCTCTCGTGTGCATGTGTGTGTGTGCGTGTGAGTGTGTGTGTGTGTGCGTGCGTGTGTGTGTGTGTGTGTGTGTGTGTGGTCGATTTTACAGTCCGTCGGACGCCTTTGATGGCGCATTAGACCCTAGGAAAGAGGCCGGCAGCTGTCAAAATTAGACCCCTAGCATGCCATCTGCCATCATGATTGCTGTGCACGCATTGCGTGTCTCAAAACAGGCGACAAGGAAGTCAGCCAACTCGTGCCAGAACCTGGGGTTCTCCTGGCCTGGCCGAGGATTCATAAACTCCCGCGTGTGTGTGTGTGTGCGTGTGTATGCGTGTGCATGTGTGTGTGTGTGTGTTCATGGCCTAGGTCAGTAGGTGGGTGGGTGGGTGGGGTGGGGTGGGGTTCTTGTGGTGTGTGGGAAAGTTGTGTGGGGTTTGTGGGGTGGGGAGTGGTGGACAGGTGTATGTGTAGCGTGCGACATCCATGACCTAGGGCAGTGGGTTGGCGGGGTGGTGTTTGTGTGGGGGTGGTGTGTGTGGGGTTGGGGGAAGGGTCAAGGGGGTGGGCAGGGCATTGAGGAGGTCTACAGCCACCCACCACGTGGGGCTTTTGTAGCGTGCGACATCCACGACCTAGGCAAACTGGGTATGCAGTGGGTGGGTGTGTGTGGGTGGTGTGTGTGTGTAAGTGTGGTGTATGTGTATGTGTGTGTGTGTGTGTGTGTGAATACACGTGTGTGTGTGTGTGTGCGTGTGTGTGTGGATGGGTGGACGAACTAGAGATCCAAGGGTGTTTTCGACATCCAAAACGATTGCTGGAGTGTGTGCTTTAGTTAGCCCATGCATGAGCCGTAATCCAGGTTGCCCGTGCGGTGGGAACTGTAACGAATGCTTCTCTCTCCCTCTCTGTGGATGTGTGAAAGATTGAGTGGCGAGTGTGATGACATTGCATTGCGAGGCCGCACAGCCTCGACCTAGCAAGCGCGCGTACATGTGTCCGCCTACCCACCCACCTACTCACTGATACCCATCCATCCATCATCCAGTCTTCATCGGCCATCAAAGCGTCACACGTGGATCTGCATGCACCGGAAATGACTAGCACCCCCACACACACACATGCTTTGAGGCACGCACAGTGCACAGCAATCACGATGGCAGATGGCAGTTAGGGGTCAAATCCCGACAGCTGACGGCCTCGCTCCTAGGGTGCGCAAGCGCCAGTCTAATACGTCATCAACGGCGTCCGACGGACTGTGAAATCGACCAGCCACTTGCGCACCTCGAGCCGGCTGGCTGCAGCACTCTTTGGAACAATGCTGTCGACCACGAGCATGCCGGTTGGGAGCAAACCTGTGAGGGCACCGTTGGGGGGGGGATAGGGTTTAGGGCTTGGGGTTCAGGATTGAGTTGTGCACGCGTGTGTGGGGGGGGGGGGGTTCACTCCCTGGGCGGCCCACTCCCTGGGCGGCCCCCTCCCTGGGCTCCCTGGGCGGCCCACTCCCTGGGCGCGGAGTCGTGGCGGTCGGCCCATGTGAGTCGCCGTCGCCCATCCCCCCCATCGCCCCGCCCCCCCGTCGACTGCCGCCAATGTATGCGGCCCATCCTGGACTATCCACCATCGCCATCGTCCGAAGGGCAGCCTCAACGAGCCGAGCAACTCGACCCCCAAATTCAAAATGTCATCGCAGAGCCCGTCTCCTTGCCCTCGGCAGCGCCGAACAGCTCCTCGGCCGACTGTCGACCGCATCCCAGACCGCCTCGCCTCCGCCGACCAGATCCTCGGCCGCGCCCCACTGCGGCGCCCCACCACCATGCACCACAGAGAACCTCACATCGCCATGCCCCCCCCTTCAGCACCCTTCACTCCCACTGACACGCTCCAAACTACACAGTCCACCTATCCCCCACCTTCACCACCCCACAGTCGACTACCCGCCCACGCTCCACCCCCACATGGAGCTTGCCGTCCCGTGTGCGCGCCATGCAGGCCCATGCACCCCTGCCCCATGCGCCTCCCGCCCATGCGCCCTCACGCGCGCCGACCCCATGCTGGCCCTCCCTCCCCCCCCCCTCCCCCCAGCCTTTCCTCCCTTGCCCCTGCCTCCACCCCCTGCCTACCTACATCATCGCCCCATGGACTTCACAGGCCCATGGAGATGATCCGCCTCACCACCCCCCACGCCCCAGCCTCTCCTCCCTCGCCCCTGCCTCCGCCCCCTGCCTACCTACATCATCGCCCCATGGAGTTCAGAGGCCCATGGAGATGATCCGCCGCCCCATCCTTGCGCCCCTGCCTACGTTCATCATCGCCCCATCGAGTTCGTTGGCTCATGGAGATGATCCGCCGCCGCCCCCTATCCCAGGCCCGCCTACGCTCGTCCGTCGCCCCATCGAGGAGCTGATCCGACGTCCTCTAGGCCTGCCTACCTCCGACTATCGCCCCATGGAATTAATCAGCCCATGGGGGGATGATACGCCGCGATTGAGG
>VFSX01000006.1:773898-821398 GCA_016618255.1 Chlamydomonas sp. UWO 241 | reverse complement strand
CTGTGTGTGGGGGGGGAGGGGGGCATGGAGGCGAGAGGGGGGGAGAGGGGGAGGGGGGGGGGGGGGGGGGGGGGCTGGGCGACGGAGTGCAAGAGAGATCTCGCCCACGCTTATGAACTGTGTGTGTGGGGGGGGCGTGGTGGTGAGAGGGGGAGAGGAGGGGAGGAGGGCATGATGGTGAGAGGGGGGGTGGAGGGCTGGGCGACGGAGTGCAAGAGAGATCTCGCCCATGCTCATGAACTGTGGGGGGGGGAGGAGGGCGTGATGGTGAGAGGGGGGGGGAGGGGGGCGGGGGGAGAGCTGGGCGCCGGGGTCTCAAGCGCGCGCCACCCCGTCAATTGCCTCTCAGGGGCGCAAGGGAAACATGTCCCATGTCCCAATGCACGCTCCTTAGCGGCACAGATGACAGTCAAGTGGTGCCAGCACTAGCGTCGCGACAAGCACACACCCGCAGCTTGGTTGGATCGAATTGCAGG
The DNA here is from genome assembly GCA_016618255.1 of Chlamydomonas sp. UWO 241. Lineage (NCBI taxonomy): Eukaryota > Viridiplantae > Chlorophyta > Chlorophyceae > Chlamydomonadales > Chlamydomonadaceae > Chlamydomonas > Chlamydomonas priscui. The sequence continues at coordinate 820,922 of VFSX01000006.1, read as the reverse complement.
GACCCAGACTCGTGCACAGGGTGCTACTAGGGGTGCATTTGCATGCCCCACGCGCACGCTCTCAGTGGCCACCGCCCTGCAGCTAGGTGGGGCCCCTAGGTGGGGCCCCTCGCAGCGACGTGCTACAGGCTCAAGCATTAGCGACCCTGATTAAAGGGACCTAGATGGGGGTATTATATCACAGGGACCTAGATGGGGGTACAAGGTCCTCGATTCCAAAGTCGTGGGGTGTGAATCGATTTCTACATCGACATATCTAATCGTGAAAAATTGTCACGGATCCGGGCAATCTGCCCGGATGCGTGTCTAGCCACGAACTAAGACTAGGGCCCCGTGGGCAGGCACTGGGGACACCTGGGGTTCGGGGCCTTGACCGCGTAGTTCTTAGTTCTTAGGGTTTAGGGTTTGAGGTTATGGGCTTGATGTCAAGGGTTAAGGGTAGACACTGCCTGTTAGGTGCGTCACACACGACTGTAAAGTCCATCATCATCATCAGACACTCGGCCCTGCGGCTAGGGTGTGTCATCAGCGCAAGCGTCGCACCTGCAGCTTGGTCGGATCGAACCGCAGGAACCCAAAGTCGTGCACGGGGTCGCGGTACACCGGACGCACAGGCAGCTCCTCGCGGTTGAGGAAGATGGCATCGGCGACGATCGGGCCGCTGCAGCGGTAACAGGAGGGGGCGTGCGTGTGTGTGTGTGTGTGTGTGTGTGTGTGTGTGTGTGCGCCATGTGTGTGGGGGCATTGGCACGTGTGCAGCTGCCGGCATATGTCGAGCGGGCTCTTGCGCTGCGCTGCCCGAGCCCCTCTGCCCCCACGGGCGCCCGCCGCATCCCCTGCCTGGCAACACAAGCCCACGCACAGACACCGGCAGCCGCACGCACTGCTACTCACGGCGTGACGACGTGGCGATTCGTGAGGATGAGCCCACGCTTCTTGTCGACGACAAAGCCTGCGTGGCGGGGCGGGGTGGGGTGCGGGGAGGGGAGGGGCAGGGAGCGGTGCAAATTGTGCAGGAGTGAAGAGGAGGGAATGCGGCGAAGTGCGGGGAAGTTGGTGAGGGGACAACGCCTGCACACTGGTGGAGCTACGGGCGGCCGTGCAAAAAGGGCAGGCACAGCACGGGCATGCACGCCACGCACGCACGCGCACGCGCTTACGCATGCGTGGATTCGTGCGGTGGCTGGGATGGATTGATATCTGAGCAGGATGGTCTCTGGATCCATACGACGGTACCGTACCGGTTGCGTACGATGAGCCAGCAGACTCCGTGTCAAAGGGCCGCGTCTGAGTGACCCTACGGTGTGCAGCGTGCATGCAGCATGGCACGGCATGGCTCATTGCATCACCCGAGTGTCGTGTGTGCCATGATTGAGCGGTAGCCAGGCTCGCATGCATGCATACCATGCATGCATGATGCATGACATGCATGGCGTGAGAAAGCTGTAGCTTGCACCGGCCCTCCTTGCGCTGGGGTCCCTCCCGCCGGGACCAACCCTTACTTCAGAACCACGACGCACGACACCACGCGCTCCAGTGCCGCCTTCCACTCGTCTGAGGGTAGCGCATCACCCTGTACCTCCTCCATGCTGAGATCTGAGAGATGAGAGAGAGAGAGAGAGAGCGCGATCGCTCTCTCAACAAGAGAGGATCCAGCGATTTTGTGTTCAACATGCCACACATTTCGACACATTTCGACACCACATTTGAAGTGGCCCAGCCCCGATCGTGTCAAAATCTCCGCCATCGGTGAGTTTTGTGGCCGTGCCCCGCCATCGGGGCGGCGAGGGGGACGACGTGGGCCTGGGCACATATTTCGGCCTGTTGCTGCAGCTAGTACCTAAGTGTGCTGGAGTATCGGCGGGTGTCTCTAGTAGAAGAGTAGTCTGCTTAGCTGGAAACCCCGTGTTACTTGTTACTTGTTGCTGCAGCACAAGCGATATTGTGTGTAAGTTGACTACCATGCGCCTGTGTGTCACCAGAGTGGGCGGGGGGAGGGGGTGCTGACACTACGCACCCCCCAGCCTTCCTTGTGGCCTCATCACGCCCCCCCTGCCCCTGTTGCATGTCTTGACCGCCGCAGGTGCTGTTCAAGCACGCACCTGCGATGCTCCCGACCGCGTCCGACCTTCCGGAGGCGAGCTGCGAGGCGCTCGTCCCAAGCCTCACGCGCCGCGCCTCGGTCAACTGCCTCTCATCGTGCCTGGCGCCCTCGCTGCCGCGCTCATGATGCTGGATGTGCTGCCACCCTTGACAAAGCAAGGCCCCCGTACCTCTGGATAACAGTACAATTGTGCTGCATCAATTCCACGCACTGGTGACTGATGCGAGCCCAGTGAGCAGAGCCTCTTTGCAGGCAAAGCGCGCTTGAGTGTCTTCTGCATGCCAACACGCGCTGCCTTGCCAGCCTCCACAGTAAAAGCCGCATCCCGCTGCAAAGCCTCAGTCCCCCTTGCATCACTGTAGGAAGACAGAAGAGCAGCCCAGTGCTGACTGCTTGGCTGCCCCCCCTGTCATCCAATCCAATCGCCCACCCACTTGCCCCTGGCCCTGCAGGCAGCTGCGCAAACCCATCAGACACTCGTGGGGGGGCGTGTTCACATGCGAGCGTGAATTGCAAGGCCAGCCGAGTGGGGCCGGCTGGGTGGGGCAGACCAGACACTTGAAGCTCGCAACGTAATGGTTACAATCCAGGGAGTCCCAAGAAGACTGGCCCACTGGCAGCGGTCCACGCACAACTGCAGGCAGGCAGACCTGCGCAAGCGTATGCCGCCCAGCGCGCGTCTCTCGATCGCACGTCACAGCGCGAGCGTGTGCTGCACGAGGTCCACAACCGCAAACAGCACCTCTGGCGGTGCGGGCAGCACACGCGCGGATGCAGCGGACGCAGCAGCAGCAGCGGAAGCTGCAGATGGCGGCACAGGCGGGTTTCTGCCGTTTCCGCCCGACGTAGCAGGAGCAGCAGCAGCAGCAGCAGCGTCGGCCATGCATGCGTCATCGTTGCCGTCGTCACCGTCGTCGTCATCGGTGGCGGTCGACTCCGCTCCGGGCGTGGGCGTGGCGCCGGCAGCTGCGGGGTAGCTGGGAGGCAGCTGCATGGAAGGTCCCGCGAGCGCGAGCACCTCTGCCACCCAGAAGTTGTCGACAACGCACTGTTGCAGCGCGCGCGGCAGCTGCAGGGTGTGGTGTGTGGGGGGGTGGGGGGTGGGGTCAAGAGCCTTTGTGTGTGTGTGTGTGCGTGGGTGTTGGTTGCTGTCTGGTTTCATGTTCAAGCGGGAGGTGTGCGATGCAAGTGAGACACACGCGCTCTTGCAGGGCGCGCGGCAGCTGCAGGGTGCGTGTGTGTGTGTGTGGGCGGGGGGAGGGGTCAGGAGCCTGGTGTGTCTTTGTATGTGCGTGCGTGCGTGTGTGTTGGTAGCTGTCTGGTTTCATGTTCAAGCGGGACATGCGCGATGCGGGTGGGACGCACGCGCTGGTGCAGCGCGCGCGGCAGCTGCAGGATGCGTGTGTGTGTGTGTAGGGGGAATTTGTGGTGGTGGTTGGTGGCAGCTGCAGGGTGCCAGTGTGGGTAAGGGAGGAAATGGTGGTGGTGGTTGGGTATGCCTTGGCTGCCTTGGCGGAAGCAGTGGCACACCTCCAGGAAGAGCTGTAGGATGGTCAGACACGGTTTTGAAACAACCGTTCACGCCACAAGCCTGTAGTGAAGGCACGCCCCTACACACACGCACACAAACACACACGTCCACACACACGCACACACACGCACACACACACACACGTACGCACGCACGCACGCACGCACACACACACACACACACACACACAGGTCGTCGCCTTCCCTGCCGCATGCATGCACATGTATAAACGCACATGTAGGAAGAGCTGCAGCAGGTCGGCATCGACGGTGCGACGCGCAGACGGGGGGTAGTGCTGCGTGCAGTGGAGCTGCGGTGTGTGTGTGTGTGTGTGTGTGTTGCAGACGGGGGGTAGTGCTGCGTGCAGTGGAGCTGTGGTGTGCGTGTGTGTGTGTGTGTGTGTGTGTGTGTTGCAGACGGGGGGTAGTGCTGCGTGCAGTGGAGCTGCGGTGTGTGTGTGTGTTTGTGTGTGTGTCACAGACGGGGGGTAGTGCTGCGTGCAGTGGAGCTGCGGTGTGTGTGTATTTGTGTGTGTGTGTGTGTGTTGCAGACAGGGGGGGATAGTGCTGCGAGCAGTGGAGCTGCGGTGTGCGTGTGCGTGTGTGTGTGTGTGTGTGTGTGTGTTGCAGACGGGGAATAGTGCTGCGTGCAGTGGAGCTGCGGTGTGCGTGTGTGTGTGTGCATGTGTGTGTGTTGCAGACGGGGGGTAGTGCTGCGTGCAGTGGAGCTGCGGTGTGTGTGTGTGTGTGTGTGTCACAGACGGGGGTTAGTGCTGCGTGCAGTGGAGCTGTGGTGGGTGTGTATTTATGTGTGTGTGTGTGTGTGTGTGTTGCAGACAGGGGGGGTAGTGCTGCGTGCAGTGGAGCTGCGGTGTGCGTGTGTGTGTGTGTATGTGTGTGTGTTGCAGACGGGGGGTAGTGCTGCGTGCAGTGGAGCTGCGGAGTGTGTGTGTGTGTGTGTTGCAGACGGGGGGTAGTGCTGCGTGCAGTGGAGCTGCGGTGTGTGTGTGCGTGTGTGTGTGTGTGTGTGTGTGTGTTGCAGGCGGGGGGTAGTGCTGCGTGCAGTGGAGCTGCGGTGTGTGTGTGTGTGTGTGTGTGTGTGTGTGTCACAGACGGGGGGTAGTGCTGCGTGCAGTGGAGCTGTGGTGTGTGTGTATTTATGTGTGTGTGTGTGTGTGTGTGTGTATTGCAGACAGGGGGGGTAGTGCTGCGTGCAGTGGAGCTGCGGTGTGTGTGTGCGTGTGTGTGTGTGTGTTGCAGACAGGGGGTAGTGCTGCGTGCAGTGGAGCTGCGGTGTGTGTGTGCGTGTGTGTGTGTGTGCGGGCGCTACGGGTCCCCACCCCCGTTCGGCACCACGATGCACTACGTGCACGCCGTCCCCGAGCCGTCCCCGCCCAAGCCCGGTGTCACTACCCGGTCGCGCAGCGCAGCTGGCCCGGTAGGGCCACGCCTCTGAGCGCACCCCACGCCGGGCAGGGCGACTAGCCACCGACCCTACACCCACCGTCCCCCCGGCTCACGCGCGCGATCCCGTCCCACAATCTCTTGGGATCGCGCGCCCCCGCCTTCTTCACTCACGACACGACTTCGTCGCAGCTTCCTACAACTGCTGCACCCTCTGGGGGGCAGCAGATGGCACACGCTCCGACCCCATGGCGCACCCTGGCATCCTCGCCGCCGACCTCGAGAGCCTCGGCATACACATATGCGGCCTCCAGGAGGTGCGCCACCCCGGCTCCGGCCGACACACCCTCCCCAACGGCTACCAGTTCATCTGGTCCGGCCGCGCCCCCGACAGTAAACGACCGCACGAACACGGAGTTGGCGCCCTCCTGTCCCCCGACACCGCCAAGCTCTTGCGTGCCGCCGATGCCGGCGTTGCCGCCATCAACGAGCGCATCATGGTCTGGCGGTTTCAACCCAACGGCACCCTCCCCATGACCGTCGTCATCGCTTACGCCCCTACGGAAGCCGCCGCCGACGAGCCCGCCAAGGATCTGTTTTACGAGCGGCTCAACGAGGCCCTTTCCGACACCCCCTCACACCACTTCCTCCTGGTCCTTGGCGACTTCAACGCCAAGGTCTCCGCAGCGTCCCACACCGTTTACCCAGCGGTTGGTCGCCACACCTGCCCCCCCCCACACAGCACAACCTTGACCTTCCCACCCAACTCCCCCCTCGCTGAGTTCCACCACAAACCCGGCATCAACGACAACGGACACCGGCTCCTTGACCTGTGCGCCGCGCACAACCTCGTTGTCACTTACTCCTTCTTCCCACACACCCCGTCGCGCGTCTACACCTGGTACAGCCGTACCGGCAAAGACTGCAACATCCCCGACCACATCCTCGTCCGACGTCCCCACTTGAGCTCAGTACGAGACGTCCGCGCGCGATGCCCCCTGACCAGACCACTCCTCACCGTCGTCAAACCTGACCACGCCCTCGTCACCACCCTCATCCGGCTCCGTTTCTCCAAAACATGGACCCACACGCGCGCCCACCACCCACGCCCCGCTCCGACCCCCCGCTACTTCACAGACCTTCTCCGCGACCCCGACACGCGACTGAGGCTGGGGTGGGGAGGGTGGAGGGGCTGAGGAGATGGAGAGGGGGGGAGGTGGCGGATGAGGGGACCGATGAACGCAGCTCGGTGTTTGTTGATGGTGTCGATGATGGGCGCTGTGGGTGGGTCCTTGGCGTGCATCTCGATGGTGGAGGTGTGAGGGGAGGAAGGGGAAAGGTTGTGGGGGATCCGCTTAAGGCGGCGTAGGAATCGGTTGTGAGTAACCTCGAGGCGGTGGATGTGGGCTTTGTTCAGTGTCCATGCTTGGCATCCATAAAGGAGTGCGGAAACAACATAGGCATTGTACAGACGGATCTTAGTAGAGTCAGAGATGACTTCAGGGGGGGCGTCCCAGAACCGTAGGGTAAGGCGTTTGTAGGCAAACCAGGCAGAGCCAATGCGGCGTGAGATCTCGGCATCGAGTATCCCGGCGTCTGAGTGGGAGACAGGGTGTGCATCGGAGGGGGAGGGGGCTGCGGGTGTGGAATAAATACTGCCGAGGTATTTGAACTTGTCTGTGGGGTGGACGAGGTGGGGGTTAGAGGAGGAAGTGGAAGGGATGGAGATCGGTGCTGGGGTGTCGGTGTGGGCAGACGGGTGACCCAGGGTTTGGTGCATGGTCTTGACGTAGTTGATCTCGAGTGCGAGGTCGGAGCAAATCTGGTCGAGGCGGGCGAGCATGTCTTTGAGGGCATCGATGTCGAGTGCCATCAGAGCTATGTCGTCCGCGTAGAGCAGGAGGGGGAGTAGGGTAGAGTCGAAACCGTGGCGTGGGAGGTGTGTGTGGAGAGTGCCGTTCACCACGTAGCCGATGTGGATGCCTGCGCTGGGGAGCTGGGCTATCAGGGATCGGATGACGGTGTCGATGAAGATGTTGAAGAGGAGGGGGGAGAGGGGGCAGCCTTGCTTGACTCCAGCTTCGAGGGGAAAGGAGGCAGAGTAGGCGCCGCCTACACGGACTCTGGCGGTGGCACCAGAGTGGAGGCTCTCGAGGCGGGAGAGGAGGTCGGGGTGTACGCCTCGACGGAGGAGGGTGTGCCAGAGGGCGGTGTGGTTGACTCGGTCAAAAGCCTTGGAGAGGTCGACGTAAGCCACGTGAAGAGGGGCTTGGGCGCGGTGAGACTCCTCTTGGAGGCGGCGTAGGGTAAAGATGGGGGCGGTGGTGCCTCGGCCGGGCCGGAAGCCGAATTGGTAGGTGGAGAGGTAGTCATCCAGGTGTCGTCCGAGGCGGGTGAGGAGGACGTGGGTGTAGACTTTGCCCGGGACGGGAAGGAGGGAGATGCCGCGGTAGGATTTGACGGCTGTGGTCGGGCCGGATGATGCGCCCTTGTAGAGGGGGCAGATGTCCGCCTGCTTCCACGCGGTAGGGATGGTTCTGGTGTTCCAACACGAGATGATGAGACGGTGGAGGGCTCCGGTGACAATGTCGCCGCCGTGCTTGATGAGCGGGGCGGTGATGTTGTCGTAACCGGGGGCGGAGTTTTTGAGGGTTTTGATCGCGGTCTCCACCTCGCCCCGTGAGGGTGGAGGCATCAACGGCGGGGGAGGAGGGGAGGGGGCTTGGGCCAGGTGTGAGTCCAGCGTGGCAAGGCATACGGTTGAGGTGAGGTCGTGGAGTTGTTTGAAGTGTTCTCCAAACGCGTCGGCCACGGCTTGAACGCCGAAGCACAAGTGGTCGCCAGAGCGGACGGCGGGGGCGAAGGCGGCGTGGGGGCGGTCGACGAGGCGGGACAGTGTGCGGTGGGCGGTGTGGGGTTTGTTGTTGTCGAAATCGTTCTGCACGTGCTTGGCGGCGGCGCTCCAGTGGGAGTCGGAGTCGTCACGGATGGAGGATTTGAGGTCGGACTCCAGGTGCTTGGACTGCTCCCGGGGGGCGCCCTCAGCGCGGGCAGCTTGCAGGTTTCTGGCGATCTCGAGCGAACGGTCAGAGAGGGTGAAGTCGATGGGGACCTCGGGTGGGCGGGGGCCTAGGACCTCGCTGGCCGCGGCGTGAATGGATACGATGAAGTGGGCCAGTTGTTGGTCGAGGGTGAGGGGAAGGGGTGCGGGAGGGGGGATGGCGAGGGCGTCCGTGGCAGCCGCTGCGTACCCCCCGCCATCTTCCCCTCCCCTCCCCCTCCCCAGCCCCTTCACCCTCCACACCCCATCTTCCCAGCCACCGTCGCACTTTTCATGTGCCGTCGACCGGACGCGGATGGCCTCCACGCGGGAGGGGCCATCACGTCGTACCGGCAAAATGCAGGTGACATTTTCACATCCCAACGGTTTCGAGACGCCGTTAAGAATCGCTTTGACCAGTTCAAACGAGAGCGAGCCAAGTACGCCGCGTACCCAGAGCTCACGCGCATCTTCGACAACCGAGTCCCACCCGGATGGCTCACCCTAGCGAGATTTCCACAGCTGTGGAAGTCCATATGCGGCGATCTGATTAAGGCGGGATAGAGGTTGCGACCACCACACAGCCTCAGAGAGAGTGAGAGTGATCACAGTCAGTTTAGTCAGCGTACAACACAGCGTACAACACAGCGTACTTAGTCAGCGTACAACACAGCGTACTTAGATGCAGTGCCTCAGAGGCAGCCCCCCCGCAGCAGAGTGGCATTATATCCCCTCATAGCGACGAGTTGTCTCCCGCTATTGACAGACGCCCTTTCGCCGACCTCTGGAACAATATCGCCGTTATCTTTGTAACGATCTGGAATGGAATGGAATGGAATGGAATGGAATGGAATGGAATGGAATGTGTGTGTGTGTATGGTCCTCTCCCCACAGCCTACGAACCTTGGACAGCGCCCCAACTTTTCCGGCGACGATCAGCAACCTGCAGCCCTTGAGTGTGCACACACGCACACACACACACACACACACTTGAACAAATGAAACACAAATACAACCACACACACACACACATAAAATACACACAAAAACACACAGATACAGATACCGACAACCACCCACCCACCCACCCACCCACCCGCACCTTGGTCAGCGCCCCAACTTTCCCGGCGACGATCACCGACCCACAGCCTTGCAGCGCACGCTTGATCTCCCCTGGGCTGCCAAGGTCACAGCTGACCTGCGTGTGGGGTGTGGAATGCGTGGGATTTCAATCTCAGAGACGAGCTGTCCCCCAGAAACAATCCAGCAGCTACACAGCAGCTACCAAGGCAGCTCACCGCCCGCACGTATCCGCCGTAGCTCGTCTTCGCCGCCAGTATACCATAAACCGACAGCCTCCAAGCAGCCACCCAGCAGCCATCCAGCAGCTACCTAGCAGCTACCCAGCAGCTACGCAGACGCTACCAATGCCCTTGCCGCCCGCACGTATCCGCCGTAGCTCGTCTTCGCCGCCAGTATGACATGAATCGGAAGCCTCCCAGCAGCCATCCAGCAGCCACCCAGCAGCTACACAGCAGCTACCAGGCAGCTTCCCAGCAGCTGCCCAGCAGTTCCCAAAACAAAGCCCTCACCGCCCACACGTATCCGCCGTAGCTCGTCTTCGCGGCCAGTATGACTTAAATAGGCAGCCTCCAAGCAGCCACCCAGCAGCCACCCAGCAGCTACCTAGCAGCTACCCAGCAGCTGCCCAGCAGCTCCCCCACCAAAGCCCTCACCGCCCGCACGTATTCGCCATAGCTTGTCTTTGCCGCCAGGATCCGCAGCCTCCCAGCAGCCTCCAAGCACCCACCCAGCAGCCTACCAGCAGCTACCTAGCAGCTACCCGGAAGCTACCAAAGCCCACACCGCCCGGTCGTATCCGCCGTAGCGCATCTTCGCCGCCAGTATGACATAAATCGGCAGCCTCCCAGCAGCCACCCAGCAGCGACCTAGCAGCTACCCAGCAACTACCCAGAAGCTACCCAGAAGCTACCAAAGCCCCCATTGCCCGCACATAATCGCCATAGCTTGTCTTTGCCGCCAGGATCCGCAGCCTCCCAGCAGCCTCCCAGCACCCACCCAGCAGCCTACCAGCAGCTACCTAGCAGCTACCCGGAAGCTACCAAAGCCCACACCGCCCGGTCGTATCCGCCATAGCGCATCTTCGCCGCCAGTATGACATAAATCGGCAGCCTCCCAGCAGCCACCCAGCAGCCACCCAGCAGCGACCTAGCAGCTACCCAGCAACTGCCCAGAAGCTCCCCCACCAAAGCCCTCACCGCCCGCACGTAATCGCCATAGCTCGTCTTTGCCGCGGCGACGTCCGCGACGACTAGCTTCACGTCTGCTCTCTCGAGGATGAGTTGGAGGGTCACCTGGTGTGGGGATTGTGTGGGGGTTGTGTGTGAAAAGTGTGGGGGGCGGCGACGTCAGCGATGAACAGTTTCACGTTGGTTCTGTCGAGGATTAGCTGGAGAGTCACCTCCCTCCGTCCCTCCGTCCCTCCGTCCCTCCGTCCCTGCCTCCCTGCCTCCTTCCCTCCCTCCCTCCCTCCCTCCCTCCCTCCTCTCCTCCCTCCCTCCCCCTCCCCCCTCCCGCCCTCCCCCTCCCTTTCTGCCAAAGATTTTCCCACCTGCTCTCCCAGTTCCGAATCGCACCCAAGAACGAGCACTGCATCCCCACCGCCGACGCCGTCCCCCTCCCCCTCCCCCCCTGCCTGCCGCCCCATCCCTCCCTCCTCCCTTTCTGCATTATATCTTCCCGCCTGCTCCCCCAGTGCCGAATCGCACCCAAGCACGAGCACCTGCCCCCCACACAAGCACACACTGGAGGCGTCCATCAGGGGGTCGCCATATGAGCGCTACGCACACAGGTAGGCACAAACGCAAACGGTTTGCCTACCTGCTCCCCCAGCGCCGAATCGCACCCAAGCACGAGCACAGCATCACCTCCGCCGACCGTCATCCCCTCCCCCCCCCCCTACCCCGCCCTCTCCCTCTCCCTCTATTTCTGCCGAAGATCCTCCCACCTGCTCCCCCAGTGCCGAATCGCACCCAAGCACGAGCACAGCATCCCCACCGCCTACGTCGTCCTCCTGCGCTTCGCCCTCATCCTACATGTGTGCGTGTGTGTGTTTGCGTGTGCGTGTGTGCGCGTGCGTGTGTGTGTGTGTGTGTGTGTTTGTGTGTGTGTGTGTGTCAGGGGTGTACCCGGGGGCATGCCTCTCATCGGTTTTCCAGGAGAGGGCCTCCCTGACTCATCGGCTTGCCAAGAGAGGGCCTCATGGACTCATCGGCTTGGCCATTTTTTCCCGGGGGCTGCGCCCCCAGACCCCCGCTGTCCATAGTGCTCTGTTGCTGTGATACGGTCCCTGACGTAAGCTTGGTTGGCGGGAAGCAGCAAACAGACACCCAGAAATCAAACAGCCCGCAACAGCTCATGTGCGAGGGCATGCGTGCATGCATGCAGCGCATGGCGGCCCCTTGCAACGTCACAATAGACAGTGATTCAAAGTGGCATGATTCATGCATGCATGCAGCACACCAAAGCACGAGTTCAGGGTCCTGGCCATCACAGGAAAACGCCATCCCAGAGTTCCAAACCCCACTAACCCTCCACCATCCATCCGGAGGCGGAGCCCCCGGAAGCCAGAATCACTTTGCGATTGAAAACAGCAGAATCGTTACAGAAATGAGGGATTGCGTGCTTTCGCGCCGAAAGCGTGGGAAAAGTGTGATGAGCCGAACGCCCCGATCGGCCTGGTGTGGCCATCGGCGACGCCGATGAGAGGCCCTCCGGGCCCTCACACTCGTCGGATTTCCCGATGACGCCCCGAAGAGGTCATCGGTTTTGCGCCCTTCGGGCGCCCTGTTCATCGGAATCCGATCGGCGGAAACACCCCTGGTGTGTGTGTGTGTGTGTGTGTGTGTGTGTGTGTGTGTGTGTGCGTGAGTGTGTGTGTGTGCCCTCCTGCAGTTCGCCCTCCTCATACATGCGCGCGTGTGTGTGTTTGCGTGTGTGCGTGTGTGTGCGAGAGTGTGTGTGTGTGTGTGTGTGTGTGTTTGTGTGTGTGCACGCGCACGCGTGTGTGTGTGTGTGTGTACACATGGCCAGGGGCACAGGGCTGCAAGCTGCGACTAGACTCTAGCCTATTCGCACATTCACCCACATCCTGCTCTGCCAGCTCCCGCATCTCAGCTTGCGCCGCCTCCCGCTCGCCCTCTCCGTACCACCGGCGCAGCTTGCGCTTGGCCTGGCGTGCGTTTGTTTGTGAGTGTGTATGTGTGTGTGCGTGAGGCCGTGTTGTGCGCCCCATGCGTGCATCCATGCGTCCCCATGCACCCCATCCATCCACCCCACCTGCAGAAAGTCCAACAGCTCGTTGCCACCGTCGTCACCTCCCCCCTTGGCTCGGATGACAACCGATGGCCCCATCCTGGAGCGCATCTGCGTCACCGAGGGGCCCTGGGGCCTGCGAATAGCCCCCATCGGGCGAGGTGTGCATGGGGCAGCACTCAAGACGCGTTGGGCTGGTGCGACCGATGCGCAGTACATCACTCGTGCGTTCATTGCAACGACTGCGCGTTTACAGGGCGCAGTAAATGAAGTAAGTCTGGTCCACACCTGATCGTGTCACCCATTCGCTCTCTCATCTACAGCCTAGGAAGGGTGATAGTGGCTAAGCGTTACCTGTGAGGTCCGTTGTAAAGATCCCGAGGCAGCAACACCTACAGAAAGTCAGTTCCTTGGACACCTGCTTGTCTGAGCCCTGTGCTGCTGCGGAGCATGGCCCCCATCATCGAACCTGACAGCGTGGATCTGTTCGTCACAGGGAGGCTGTGCCTGTTTGGAGAGCACTCGGGTGCGTATGTTGCTCGCTTGCACGCCATGCACGCCATGCACGCCGTGCACGCCATGCAACAACCCCAGGCGGGCGGGACTCCTGTGGCTCGGTCGCTTGGGGCCACGCCTGTGACCACCCCATAGGCCCACCTCACCCCAGAGCTGCACACCCTGCCTTGACGCAGACTGGGCTGGGGAGCACCGGGGGACCAATCCTGAGATCCCTGCTGGTATGTGCATCGTTGTGGGCACGCAGGTGGGTTGGTTTGGGGGATGAAAAAGTGGCGCTTGCCAATCTTCCGGGGGGAACAATCCTGAGATCCCTGCTGGCATGTGCATCGTCGTGGGCTCGCAGGTGGGTTGGTTTGGGGGATGAAAAAGTGGTGCTTGCCAATCTACTTTCAGTGCGCAGTGAGAGCCATCCCGGATCCGAAACCCGAATCCGATGCGTAGTAGGGTTTTAGGGTGTCTGGTTTAGGGTTATGGGTGCGCAGGCCAGATTGCGAGGTAGGCTCTGCTCGCGCACACCTCAATTCGAGTTGGTTACATCCACTGCTGGCGGTCACAATCAGTTCCAGAGTTTCAGTGGGACCATCAGACAGCAGGCACGAGCCCCCACCAAAACGTCGAGCCACAAAAGTAGCCCACAGTAGCGCCACTCACACGAGATGGTGGGCGCCACGCACGAGAGTTGTGTTCCAGCGCGTTGAAGGGGAACTGTGGCGCTACCACAATCCCAGCTCCTGCGGCGCGCAAGTGAAGGCGGTTGTAGCGCCCGAGGCTGTCGGAGGTACGTCTCAGGCGGTGGCGGTTGGGGTGGCGCCTGAGGCGGTTTGGATAGCGCCTAAGGCGACGCCTGAGGCGACGCCCGAGGCGATCGTGGTTGCGCCTCAGCTGGCGCCTCAGGCGGTCGGAGCGCCTGAGGCGCCGCCTGATCCGCGCAAGTGAATGCGCTGCCTGAGGCGCCGCCTCATGTGTTGTGAGTGTGGTAGGGCAAGCTTATTACTGAGCCCCTTCTCAGGGGCCACTGGTCGGAGCGGCAGCCGGTGCATCAGGACGTTGTGGTGGCGTCGAGCAGCGGAAGCAGCAGCGACCGTGCGGCCCCAAACCAAGGGCTTCCTTCTTGATCGGGACACGGGGAAAACTTACTGTCCGGAGGGCGCGCCCCCGATGGTTCTGGGGAAAGGTGCGCTTAGGAAAACCGAAGTGCGGGGCGCGTTTTCCGGGAAGAGTGTGAAATCATCAATTTTCACACTTTTTGAAGCGATTCTTCGGGCTGCTACCCCAGAATCCAGTGATTCCCCTGCGAGCCGTATACCGCTCTGGGCCGGATTTCCCATTTCTCAGAAAACCACACCACGCTCTGTGGGAGAGGGCGTGGGGGGATGCGTTGGAAAGGTATCGCCAAGAGCAGCACAACGTCACGCGTTGCGTGAACACCCGCTGTGGTTTGCGCCCGGTATGAGCGGTCAAAGTTGCTGGAGCCGGGAAATAAATAACTACTAAAATACTTCCCAGGGGACACTGCCAGAACCCCTACAACACCAGGAAGCCCTCTTCGGGAAAACCGAAGGATGACTGACCCCAAGGAAACTCCAGCCCCGAGCATACACATGCACATGAGCCTCCCCCCTCCACACACAGGAGGGCCTGCACGCGCGCGCCCGGAGACACAGCCGAAATGTGCTCACACTCTGAGCAACACATCAACACACACACACACACACACACACACACAGGAGGGCCTGCACGCAAGCGCCCGGAGAGACAGCCGAAATGTGCTCACACTGAGAGCAACGAGCCACAGCGGCGAGGTCCTGGGACCAAAAGAGTTTCCGCTGGAGCCGGCTGCTCTGCTGGCAGGTGGGTGGCTGCTGCTGCTGCTGCTGCTGCATGTGTGTGTGTGTGTGTGTGTGAGTGAGTGCGCCTGTGTGTTGGGGAGGAGGTCCTGGGACCAAAGGATTTTTCGCTGCAGTCGGCTGTCCTGCTGGCAGGTGGGTGCAGGGGGGATACCTATGTGTGCGTCTGTGTAACTGATGCATGTAGGAGCGCATGGTACGCACGGCGGCTTCTGGTTGTATCTTGGAATGGAATTGCGTACTGAATCGTGACTCAGCCCCAATCCACGACCAATCCTGTTGCGCCCTATCCAATCCTGTTGCGCCCCTGTTGCACCCAATCCTGTTGCAGAGTCGCAACAGGGCGGCTTCTGGTCGTACGCGGCAGGCCACAGCGTCCCAAATCGCTGTTCAGCGCAACGATCAATCCTGTTGCGCCCCATCCAATCCTGTTGCACCCCCGTTGCACCCAATCCTGTTGCAGAGGCGCAACAGGGCGGCCTCTGGTCGTGTCCAGCAGGCCACTCCGCACCCATCGTGACTCGGTACAAAACAACCAGCCAATCCTGTTACGCCCTATCCAATCCTGTTGCACACCTGCTGCAACAATCCTGTTGCAGAGGCGCAACAGGGCGGCTTTTGGTCGTACGCAGCAGGAACGGCGTACCGAATCGTGACTCAGCATGACGTGGCAGGTCTCTCTATCGACAACCACACCACTACGCTTCCAATGGGAAAGGTGTGAGCGTGCATTTGGGTATGCGTGCGTGTGTGGGAGTGTGCGTCTCGATGCCGATGTTCAAGACACGCGCTGTCACAGTGGTTATCGGACTTTGTAAAGATGGTTCAAAAAGTCGTTCCGTGGGACAAAATGTCCTCCGCCGGGTTCGAACCGGCGACCTTTCGCGTGTGAGGCGAACGTGATAACCGACTACACCAGGAGGACTGGGATACTAGATGTCTCTGTTGTGTAATCATCCGCAGTTCTGCGTTGATAATAGTCTGTCACCTGGGTTTTGCGCTGTTTTTGATCTCCAGAGGCTCACAACTGGTGGCCCGTTTCTGGACGGGCCTCCAGGAGATCGCCTCCCTCGACCGAGTCCCACCGGCGTGGGCTGCTGCCGATGGCCCTCCCCCCGACCACCCATTCATCGGGGTGGTGCGTGCGGGCGACCGGCCTCGCCTCTGCCTCCACGCTCCGGTTGATCCCCCGTGAACAGGTCGGCGGGGCGCATGCGTCCCCCCGGCTCCCCGGACTCTGACTAGGGCACCCCCCCTGGTGGGTTGACGATGGCGGCACGCTGACTGCTTGGCGACCTACAGTTGGCGCACATTGCGCTCAAGGAAGGAACCTCGCTGGCGCTCGCTGCGCTGAATGGTCAGCGTGCTGCCCCGCCCGCCCCCCGGAGGGCCCCGCCCGCCCGGCCACTCTGTGGCTTGGGTTTTGATACTGATTTGCCGAGTTTGCGGGTGGCCTGCCGCACGGGATGGGCTACGCCGGACGGTTGATGCTCTGCTACAGTGTGCGCGCCCATAAAAAAAAAAAATAATAATAAAAAAAATGACAGTTGACAAGCGCATGCCATTGAGCGTGCCCCCGGAAGTGAGACTCCTGAGCCTGCGGCGCACCCCTTCGCCTTCCCTTTTTCCAAGGGGGTGCCGGCAGGCGCGCTGGCATTCCGCCACATCTGGCTGCTACAGCCTCCCGACGCCGCCGTGTACGCCGACGTGTGGCGCGTTGTCTGCGTGGCGGCCCTCGACGCCATGGCGTATGGGCGCCGCCTCCTGTGGGCCCTGCACCTCGACACTGGCGTCGCCCCCCCCCCCCGACGACCAAACCCTGATAACTGACTTCTTCCCAGTCCTCACGGCTGGCCCGGCCCAGCCTGACAAAGCTGACCGAGCCGGCCGCGCGGCGGTGGCCCGTTTCTGGACGAGCCTCCAGGAGGTGACCTCCCTCGACCAAGTCCCACTGGCGTGGGCTGCTGCCGATGGCCCCCCCCCCCCCGACCACCCGTTCATCGGGGTGGTGCGTGCGGGCGATTGAGTTATTTACTGACCCGCTGCTCCTGCTGCCGCTGCTGCCGCTGCCGCCACTGCCGCCGCTGCCGCCACTGCCGCCGCCGCCGCCGCCGCTGCTGCTGCTGCTGCTGCTGCTGCTGCTGCTGCTGCTGCTGCTGAGAGTTATCTACTAATCCGGACCCCTTTTCTCACTCGATCTCACACCTGCAGTTGCGCAGCGCCTGTCAATCGAGATTGGACAGTGATTTCCTTGTAGGCTCGACACAGCCATTTGGCTGTATTATGGTTGCACTTCGACCTTGAACACAGCTCAACGCAGTCAGTGGATTGGTAGTCTGACGAGCCCACCAGATATAGCTCGTCAAGAGAAAGTCAAGAGAGAGTCAGTTCAGACTTTCTAGTTAAGTTCCTGGGAGCCATTGACCGTCGACCGTTGACCATCAAATGCCATTTTCAAGCCTTGACGAGCTCTATCTGATGGGATCGTTCAACCATCAACGCCCACGTCATGTGCTTGTCGCGCGCGCATTCACAGCCAAGTGCACACCAGTGGTGTCCTAAGCGCCCCCGCAGCCACCGCAGCCTCCTCTGCGGGAGCAAAACGGGAAATTTGGAGGGAAATCGCAGGGGTGAATCGCGAGAATTTCGCTTCGAAAAGTGTGAAAATCGCAATTTTACGCTTCCCGCCAAAACAAATGCTTCCTGCGGGGGCAATACGGCATATTCCCTCCAATGTTGCGAGGGCAAACAGGATATTCTCGGTCTCCTTGAGGACACCACTGGTGCACACGCACGGCGCCCCACACTGCATCCGGCGTACGGCCGGAGTTGGCGATCGCTTGAGACTGACGTCCGTTACCAATATAGTGAGCAACTCTCACATTCCTCCCACTCCCACAAACTCCCCCGCAGGGTCTGTCCTCCAGCGCAGAAGTGTGCGCCTTCCTCTGATTTTGTTTTCGGGATTTCAATTGATTTTCTTTAGCCATTTGACTGACAATCTGGCTACATGGCTCGTAAGTCTGGCTTTAACCGCCAGATAAAAAGAACCAATGTGCTCGTCGGAAGCGCAGTCACAGCCGAGTGCACACGCACGGCGCCGCACACTGCATCAGGCGTACCGCCAGAGTTGACAATCGCTTGTGACTGACTTTCGTTACCAAAATATTGAGCAACTCCCACATTTCCCCCACTCTCACAAACTCCCCCGCAGGGTCTGTCCTCCAGCGCGGCAGTGTGCGTGCTCCTGTGATTTTGTTGTCGGGATTTTAATTGATTTTCTGGATCCATTCGACTGAAAATCTGGCTACATGGCTCGCAAACACGGCTCCAACCGCCAGATAAAAAAACTGACGCGCTGAATGGGCGCGCATTCACAGCCAAGCGCGCACGCACGGCACCTCACACTGCATCAGGCGTACCGCCAGAGTTGACGATCGCTTGAGACTGACCTTCGTTACCAAAATAGTGAGCAACTCCCACATTCCTCCCACTCCCACAACCTCCCTCGCAGGGTCTGTCCTCTGGCGCGGCAGTGTGCGTGCTCCTGTGATTTTGTTTTCAGGTTTCAATTGATTTTCTGGAGCCATTTGACTGAAAATCTGGCTACATGGCTCGCAGATACGGCTCCAACCGCCAGTTCAAAATAACTGGCGTGCTCGTCAGACGCGCATTCACAGCCAAGTGCACACGCACGGCGCCCCACACTGTATCAGGCGTACGACCGGACTTGGCAATCGCTCGAGACTGACCTTCGCTACCAAACTAGTGGGCAACTCTGACATTTTCTCCACTCCCACAAACTCCCCCGCAGGGTCTGTCCTCCAGCACGGTCTGCGTGCTCCAGTGATTTTGTTTTCGGAATTTAATTGATTTTCTTGATCCATTCGACTGAAAATCTGGCTACATGGCTCGCGAACATGGCTCCAACCGCCAGGTAAAAAGTGAGCAACTCTCACATTCCTCCCACTCCCACAACCTCCCTCGCAGGGTCTGTCATCAAGCGCAGCAGTCGGTGTGCTCCTGTGATTTTTTTCAGGATATTAATTGATTTTCTGGAGCCATTTGACTGAAAATCTGGCGACATGGCTCGCAAATTCGGCTTCAACCGCCAGATAAAAAGAACTGGCGTGCTCGTCGGGCGCGCATACACAGACAAGTGCACACGCACGGCGCCCCACACTGCATCAGGCGTACGGCCGGAGTTGGCAAGTGCTTGAGACTGACTTTCATTACCAACCTAGTGAGCAACTCTCACATTTCCCCCACTCCCACACCTCCCCCGCAGGGTCTGTCCTCCAGCGCAGCGGTGTGTGTGCTCCTGTGATTTTGTTTTCAGGATTTTAATTGATTTTCTGGAGCCATTTGACTGAAAATCTGGCTGCGTGACTTGCAAATACGACTCCAACCGCCAGATAAAAAGTGAGCAACTCTGACCTTCCTCACACTCCCGCAAACTCCCCCACAGGGTCTGTCTTCCAGTGCAGCAGTCTGCGTGCTCGTCGCGCGCGCTTTCAACAAGGTGTGAACTTGCGGGTGTGGACTTGCGGTTGTGGGTGTGCATCTGCGTGTGTGACTCTGCGGGTGTGGACCTGTGGGTGTGAGTGTGACTCTTGAGGGTGTGGGTGTGACCATGCGGGTGTGGACATGTGAGTGTGGGTGTGACCCTGCGGGTGTGGACCTGCGGATGTGGACCTGCCAATGTGGGTGTGACCCTGCGGGTTTGACCTGGGTGTGACCCTGCGAGTGTGACCATGCACGCATTCAACAAGGCGTGAAACTGCGGGTGTGGACCAGTGGTTCCGCTAAGGATCTTGAGGAAACGATGGCTTAACCCGGGCCTCGCGGCTGACTCCCCAATCTCAACCTGACGGAGGCGATTTGTTGCAAAAAATGTCGATTTCCACACGTTTAGGGTCGAAATTCGCGCAATCTGAACCCGACGCGCCAGCCTAATGGGCCAATCTCAACCCGAAAGTGCAATTTATTGGGTTGCGGGTTGTCCAACGGAAACACTGCGTGGACCTGGGTGTGACCCTGTGGGTGTGACCCTGTGGGTGTGACCCTTTGGGTGTGACCCCGTGGGTGTGACCCCGTGGGTGTGGACCTGGGTGTGACCCTGTGGGTGTGACCCTGTGACGCCTAACGCGGCGCCTGCGGCGATCAGGGGTGCGCCTCAGGCGCCGCCTCAGGCGGTCGGCGCGCCGGAGCGGCCGCCTGATCCGCGCAAGTAAATGCGTCGCCTGAGGCGCCGCCTCAGGCGTTGGGAATGTGGTAGGGTGATCTCACACAGAAATCCCCACACCTGACCGCACCACAGTGGTGTCATAAGCGCCTCCGCAGCCTCCGCAGACCCCGCTGCGGGGGCAAACCGGGAATGTGGGGGAGAACTGCGGGGGCGGATCACGGGAACTTCGCTCGTTAATTCTGATGTTTTTTACACTTTCCCGCGAGAAAATGCCTCCTGATGGGGCAATTTGGCATGGCCCCTCCTATGTTGCGGGAAAAAGACATGACATTCTTGGTGTCCCTTATGCCACCACTGCCGCATCAGGTGTACGACCTCAAGCTGACGATCCGCGGCGAGATGGAGTTTGCATACCAGGGCGAGGTGACCACCCCCTCGAAGTGTGGGCGCATGGACCAGGTGCGGTCATTCAGTCGGGCCTCTGGCTACGCGTGGTGTCACTTATGTCACAACGACTGTAAAATCCATCATCATCATCAAGCGTAGGTGTAGGATGCACCTCCCTCCCACTAGCATAGTATGTACCAGGCATGTGTGTGTGTTGGGATGGAGTTCACGTACCAGGGCGAGGGTGGTCACCCCCTAAAAGTGTAGCCGCATGGACCAGGTGCGGCCGGCCAGAACCTCTCCGATACAACTTGTGGATAAGACACAGCACGGCGGTTGTAGGTTGGCCTCTCTGACTGGTTGGCATTGATTGGGATGGAGTTTGCGTACCAAGGCGAGGTGGCCACCCCATCAATGTGTGGCCGCATGGACCAGGTGCGGTCATTCAGTCGGGCCTCTGTCTAAGCGCAGGTCTAGGAAGCACCTCCGTTCCACTATCATAGTATGTACCCGGCATGTGTGTGTGTTGCGATGGAGTTTGCGTACCAAGGCGAGGTGGCCGTCGTCGTTTGCATTACACAACAGGAGCGCCTAGACCCTGAGTAAAAACACAAGACCCCCAAGCTACAGCCAGCGAGGCGATCACACACAGCCCCCCAGCACAGTCCCCCATCGTGACGAACCGCAAAGAAATACTACCCACACGGTTCTGAGAGCCAGGTGCGGGAATGCGAGCCCATGTCCACACTCGACAATCACTGAGGCGGCACGCCCCTAACTCGTTCCCACCTCAACTCCTCCGCCGACCCCGGGGCCCCACACGGCCCGGGGTGCCTCAGCACCATCCCTCTCCCTCCCCCCGACAAAAGTAGCATTGCCCCCCGCTGGAGGGTTGCATCGCGTAAGCGGATCCTGCAAAGGGGCAAAACGAGAGCCAGAAAAAGCCAGGGACCCTCAAGCCAAAACACCCCGGTCCGCAAGGAAACCCCGGGGAGTACACACACATAGTTAGGCTCCCCCCCACACAAAAGCACTGGACATGGTTGGATACTCGCATAGCCCGCCAATGTTGACAAGCCACATACGGCTTGGAAAGTCAGAAACAGGCCAGCAGCGAAAGCTGGGGCCTCAATAGTCAGTCAGGGTTTCATCTCGCAGGCGCGGGCACAAGCAGGCCGTCAACAAACAGGCGGGCCCGGCGGAACTGGGCCTTCTGCCCAGCTGCGCGGGCCGCCTCGTACGCCGGCCACAGCGCCTTGTGCTGAGCCCGCTCGCGGTCGCTTAGCGCCTCGAAGATGGAGGAGCCCGAGCCCTTCAGGCCACAGCGGGAGCGGACCACCGCGTCAGCCACGTCGGCCGAGCCGACCGTGAAGAGGATGCGAGCAGCTCCGCCGGTGCCATCGGGGCGCGCGCCGAGGAAGTTGGCGTCCACCACCTGGTCAAGGGAGCTCGGCCCGAGGCCATCAGCCCACTTGCCCGGCAGGGACTGGAGAACACTGTGCACCACGGCCATGGCCGAGCCGGCACTGGCCACGGCGGTGACGTGCAGGATGAAGGTGCGCCGGTCGCGCTGGGAGGCCGCCAGGGACCGCCAGCGGCACTGCCTGGGCGGCGCGGCCAGCGGCGCGGCCGGCGGTGAGTCCCTCTCCTTGGGGGCAGGTGAGGCAGCCGCGGCGTAGGAGCGTTTGGCTCTCCCACCCGCGGCGCCCGGTTGCATGGTGGCAGGCTGCATGGCCTGCATGTTGAAGTCGAGCCTGAGCTGCTGCACAGCCTGCATAATGCTCAGGTACCCGGCCTCCAGGCGCATCATCGCCGCGTCCGCCGCGCGGCGCTCCGCGGCGATGGTGCCGTCGGCGGTGATGTGGGCAGCAGGAGGGAGCGTCGCCGCCTCCACCTGCGTGCCCCTGGCCACGCTCGTCGCCAGCGGGGCCGGCTCCGGCGTGGCCTGCGTGGAGGCGTTTGTGTAGCGCAGGTGGACCCTGTCCACCTGCGTGCTTGCGTCAACACGCGAGGGGGGCGTGGTGTCTGAGTGTGATGATGGTGACTCGCATGCGAGGACCTGGATCTTGCGTGCGGGACCACTGCTGCCGCTGTCTGAGGGGCCTGGTGAGGCGATTGTCTGCATGGCGGCTAGGGACAGGTGCCCCGTGCCCTGAGTCTGTCTGGGGGCGGTGTCTGTGGGTGGGCATGTGGCGGCTGGGACGAGCGCAAGCTCCCCCCCGCCAACTGTTGTCCAGCCGTCAGGCTGCTGGTGCTGCTTGTTCGTGTTCTGCTTGCGCTCGCGCTTGTTGCTCCGTCCTGTGCGAAGGTCCTGTTCTTCTTGTTCTGAGTAACTGAGATAGTCCTCTGGCCTACGGCCAGAAGTCCCGTGGCGGATCCCTCTGCGCTCTCTCGGATATGGCCACCCTCTCAGAGTGTGGGCGCATGGACCAGGTCAGTCATTCAGTCGGGCCTCTGCCTGAGCACAGGCCTAAGAAGCAAGTCATAAACCACTATCATAGTATGTACCCGGCATGTGTGTGTGTTGAAATCGAGTTTGCATACCTACCCAGGCGAGGGTGACCACCCCCTCCAAGTGTGGGCGCATGGACCAGGTGGGCAGGGTGGGGCCCGTAACTCAGTGTTTCGGTAAGCCACCCCGCAACCCGACAAAGTGCACTTTCGGGTTGAGATTGACCGATTCGAGCTGGCGCGTCGGGATTAAGATTTTGCGAATTCCCACTCAAAAAAGTGTGAAAATTGACATTTTCACACTTTTCCGGCAAATTCGCCTCCGTCGGGTTGAGATTGGCGAAATCAGCATGAGGCCCGGGTTGAACCAGCATTTTTCAAAGACCCTTAACGGAACCACTGCCGTAACTGGTACTCCTGTAACTCAACCCTGGCTGTAACTGTTACGGGAGGTGCGAGAGAGCCTTGCCCAGAGCCCCGTACCTCACCCCGTAACTCAAAAAAGGGTGAAACGATGCTGAAAGTGTGAATCGGCGCCCTCCAGGCCCCCGCAGCGCCCAAGATGACCACTGTGTGCCTGCATCAGGCCAATTAGGCCTCTGGCAGGGTCAGGGAGGGTCAAGGGAGGAGACGTTTTTTTCTTCAGATCCCACACCTCTCAGCCGTCGCGTTGACTGGCACTCACAGACGCCCGAGTTACGGGAGTTGCGGGGGGGTTACTGGAGATGACTGGGAAGGGGGGCCTGAGTTACTGGTTGCGGGAATGAGGGTGTGGAGTTCAGTGGTTCCGTTAAGGATCTTGAGGAAACGATGTCTCAACCCGGGCCTCACTGCTGACTCCCCAATCTCAACCCGAGACTGGGGCGATTTCTTGCAAAAACGGTGTGAAAATGTCAATTTCACACTTTTCGGGTCGAAATTCGTGCAATCTCAACCCGACGCGCCAGCACTCATCAGCTAATCTCAACCTGAAAGTGCACTTCATCGGGTTGTGGGTTGGCTGACGGAAACACTGGTGGAGTTACGGGCCCCACCCTGCAGGTGCGAACCGACATGATACAACTGCGCGGCAAGCCGCTCCTCCTTGCATGTATCCACGCAAGCATTGCACACACACACACACACACACACTCCCGCTTGCATGTATCCACACAAGCAATCACACACACACAAACACACACACAGGCGTTCGCATACGGACCGATCCCGGTGATGATTGTCTTCGACGCCGACGTCCTCCGCATTGACACCATCAAGCTGCGCGGCACGCTGCGCACACACACACACACACACACACACAGGCATGCGCGTACGGGCCCATTCCCGTGCTCATGGTCTTCGACGCAGACGTCCTCCGCATCGACACCATCAAGCTGCGCGGCACGCTACACCTTGTGCTCGTCGATTTGAACGCCGCCAAGGATACGACAACAATCCTCAAGGCGATGCAGGCGGCGTACCCCAACGCAGAAAATGTGGGTCGACAAAACTCACATTCTGCCATTCTGCCTCTGCCTCTGCCTCCTGCCGCCCTGCCGCCCTGCCGCCCTGCCGCCCTGCCTCTCTGCCTCCCTGCCTCCCTGCCTCCCTGCCTCCTGCCTCCCTCTCTCTCGGTTGCTCTCCCTCTCTCTTTCTCCCTCTCTCTCTCTCCCAATCTTGCATGCACACTTACACCCATCACACACATATGAGGCGGAAAAGCGGCTGCAGGGTCTCCTCGGCGTGGTCAAACACAGCATCTGTGGGCGAGCGATGAACGCGTTGACTCTCACATGCTCTCACCCTCTCACTCTCTCACTCTCTCACTCTCTCACTCTCTCACTCTCTCACTCTCTCACTCTCTCACTCTCTTTCTCCCTCACATGCACACATATGGCCATCACACACAGGAGGCGGAAAAGCGGCTGCACGGTCTGCTAGGTGATGTGAACCACAACATCTGTGGGCGAGCAATGGACGCGCTGACGAGTGGAGACCTCCCAAAGCTCGGGTGCGAATCACGGTGGAGTGAACAGCAAGCATGGCATGGGCGCATACCGCTATCCCGCATGCCATGTGACGTCATAGGTGACACACACACACACACACACGCACACACACACACGTTTGTATGCATGACACGCACACGCACACACGTTTGTATGCATGCACCCAGGCACACACAAACACACACGCACACATACACACACACACACGCACACACACACACACACACACGTTTGTATGCACGCACCCAGACACACACAAACACACACACAGGGAGCTCATGCGCAAGGAACAGCACGAGTTTGACGCGCGCACCGGGCCCATGTGCACTTCGCAGCTCTCTCGTCAGCACACACACACACACACACGCACATACGCACCCTACACACACACGCACACATGCACACAGGGAGCTCATGCGCGAGGCGCAGCACAACTTTGACGCGCACGCCGACCCATGTGCCTCTGCATGTGCCTGTTGCAGCTCTCTCGTCATCACACGCACACACAGCTCCCCCTTCCCGTGCACACGTACGCACCCCACCCCCCACACACGCATGCGCACACACGCACACATACACACCCAAACACACACGCACATACGCACACACACACACACACACACACGCACACACACACACACATGCACACACGCACGCACGCACGCACACACACGAACACACACACGCGCACACACACACTCACACACACACATACACATACACACACACACACCTCCCCAACGCACACACGTACGCCCCCCCCCCCCCCCACACACACACACAGGGAGCTCATGCGCAAGGCGCAGCACAAGTTTGACGCGTGCGCCGACCCATGCGCCCCTGCATGTGCCTGTTGCAGCTCTCTCGTCATCACACACACACACACACACACACCTCCCCCTTCCCACGCACAAACATTCGCCCCCACACACACACACACACGCATGCGCACCCACGCACGCATACACACCCAAACACACACGCACACATGCGCACAGGGAGTTCATGCGCGAGGCGCAGCATGAGTTCGACGCGCGCGCCGGACCAATGTGCGCTTCGTAGCTCTCTCGTCAACACACACACACACACGCACACACACACACACACACACATGCACATACGCACATGCACACACACACGCACAGGGAGCTCATGCGCAAGGCGCAGCACGAGTTTGACGCGCGCGCCGGGCCCATGTGCCCTTCGCAGCTCTCTCGTCAACACACACGCACGCACGCACGCACACACACACACACACAGACGTACATACGCCCCCCCCCCCCACACACACACACAGAGAGCTCATGCGCGAGGCGCAGCACGAGTTTGACGCGCGTGCCGGGCCCATGTGCTCTTCGCAGCTTACAGCGCCTGCACTCCACAAGGTGTTGCAGTGCTTTAATATTCGAATTTGAATCATCTAGGTCGATCATCAGGTCGCCTCAAGTGCCAGTTTTCCAACGTGCCCAGCCGTATCAGATGGGGCTCAGCCCTACCACATTCCCTACGCCTGAGGCGGCACCTCAGACGGTGCCTTTACTTGCGCGGATCAGGCAGCGCCTCAGGCGCGCCGACCGCCTGAGGCGCCGTCTTAGACGTAATCTAGACCGCCTCAGGCGCCACCCGACCGACTCATTGGCAGATTCGGGCTGGCGCTGCGGGCTGAATTTGCGCAAATTCCGACCCCCAAATGTGGAAATCGCCATTTTCACACCCTTTCGCAAAATATTGCCACCAGCAGGTTCATAATGGGCAGTGAGCCGCGAGGCCCAGGTTGGGCCATCATTTCTGCAAGATCTTTAGCGGGACAACCGGAGCTCACTAACATTTAGCTATGCTTACTTGCCCTACCACATTCTTAACGCCTGAGGCGGCACCTCAGGCGGTGCCTTGAATTGCACGGATCAGGCGGCGCCTCTTGCGCGCCGACCGCCTGAGGCGCCGCCTGAGGCGCACCCCTGATCGCCTCAGGCGCCCCGTACGGCGTCATCCCGCCCGCCTCAGGCGATATGGCCGCATTCACTTGCGCGGATCAGACATGTGGCTGTTGTAGGGCCCGAGCCCTGAGCCCTAGACTCTCAAAACCCCACGCCCCGAGGGAATGCTCTTGTTTTCAGGGTTGTGAATTTATTATTATTTTTCTCCACTGCCTGAAAGTGTGGCTGCCCCTCATACCCACTGTGCACTGTGTGCCCATCCTGCGTGCCCATCATTTTGAAGTTAATGTTCTTTTTCCACAGCCTGAATATGAGGCTGCCCCTCATACCCACCATGCCCTGCGTGCCCATGCCCGCAGGTTCTCGACCACCCGTCTCTGCAGCCTCTGATCTGGGGCGCAAAGGGTGTGGGCTCACAGGTGGGAGCTGCGGGCTGGATCAGGGCTGGTTTTGCACTGTGCGCGTGGATGCAGTGCGTTGGGGGTGTTTGCGTGCAGCGGCACTACGATCGCGCGCTGGCCAGTGCCCATACCCAGTCCGCAGGCGCAAGGGGGGAGGACGTGGAGGTACAGGTGCGAGCTGCAGGCTAGTGTCGCACTGTGCGCGTGGATGCAGTGCGTTGGGGGTGCTTGCGTGCAGCGGCGATTGGCCAGCTGGTTCGTGTTGCGTCTGATGGCTGACAGGGTGAGAGCTATAGGCTGCGGGCTGGGCTGCAGCATGTGTGCGGCCGCACACATGCTGCAGCCCGCGGGCTCGCGGTCGAAGTGCGGAGGGCGTGGGGTCACAGGTGGAAGCTGCGCGCTGAATCAGGGCTGGTTTTGGACTGTACGCATGGATGTAGTGCGTTGGGGGTGCTTGCGTGCAGCGGCACTACCATCGCGCACTGGCAATTGTCCGCACCCAGTCCGCGGGCGCGAGGCGCGGAGAGCGTGGGGGGACAGGTGCGAGCTGCGGGCTGACTCAGGGCTGGTTTTGCACTGTGCGCATGGATGTAGTGCGTTGGGGGTGCTTGCGTGCAGCGGCACTACGATCACGCACTGGCAATTGTCCGCACCCAGTCCGCGGGCGCGAGGCGCGGAGGGCGTGGGGGGACAGGTGCGAGCTGCGGGCTGAATCGGAGCTGGTTTTGCACTGTGCGTGTGCATGTAGTGCGTTGGGGGTGCTTGCGTGCAGGGGCACTACGATCGTGCACTGGCCCGACCACAGCCCCATCGTCTGATCCGCGCAAGTGAATGCGGTCATATTGCCTGAGGCGGTCCGGGGTGCGCCTTGGGCGGTGGTGGGCGCCTCAGGCGGTCGGGGTGGCGCCTGAGGCGGTTGGGGTGACGCCTAAGACGGCGCCTGTGGCGATCAGGGGTAGCTTCAGGCGGCGCCTCAGGCGGTCTGATCCGCGCAAGTCAAGGCGCCGCCTCAGGCGTTGGGAATGTGGTAGGGTAGGGGGTGCTTCTGACTCCCTGGTAGGCTGGCGCGCTGCGTGGCCTCGCGGGCTCTCGTAGTAGAGCTCCCCTAGACGTGTAGTCTAGGCCTGAACTCACATCCTCCCGGCGCGTACGTGTAAAACCCACACTGAACCGCGGCCAAAGCAGAGGCGGCCTCACCACCATTATATTCACAAAATGGTTGAAGATGCACCACAGGGGGGCCAGGGGGGGGGTTCGAACACCGGACCGGCGCCCTGCCTTGATGCACCATTGTTGTCAGAACTCACCGTGTTGTGGGCACACGCCGCAGGGGGACGGCACTGCGCAGCTGCTGTGCCGCGGCGCGTCGGAGCAGCGGCGGGTGCTGGAGGTGCTGGAGAGCGAGCTCGGGCTGTCGCCAATGCCGCTGACGGTGCACGGCGCCGAGTGACTCACCAACGATAGCCTACTTCTGGCACCCACTAGTGTGTGTCCGCTGCTGGTGCATGCGTGCCGGAGCAGCGGCGGGTGCTGGAGGTGCTAGAGAGAGAGCTCGGGCTGTCGCTGATGCCGCTGACAGTGCACAGCAGCGAGTGACCAGTCGACTAGCATACTACTGGCGCCTGCTAGTGTGTTGGCTGCTGTGCTGCGGCGCGTCGCAGCAGCGGCGCGTGCTGGAGGTGCTGGAGAGCGAGCTCGGGCTGTCGCCGATGCCGCTGACGGTGCACGGCGCCGAGTGTCTCACCGACGATAGCCTACTTCTGGCACCCAGTAGTGTGTGTCCGCTGCTGGTGCATGCGTGTCGGACCAGCGGCGGGTGCTGGAGGTGCTAGAGAGCGAGCTCGGGCTATCGCCGACGCCGCTGACAGTGCACGGCAGCGAGTGACCAATCGACAAGCATACTACTGGCGCCTGTTAGGTGTAGGCTACTGTGGCGGACAGGCAGAATTTCCGTCCGAAAGCTCGCCTGATTTCCTCCGGAAATTGAATCTTCATAGGATGATGATGATGAGTTTTTACAATCCACTCTCTGGCGGGCACGCGTTCGGTTCCAAAGCTCCAGCAGGACTTAGAGGAAGCAGTCCTGAAGACCTGCCAACAGAAAAAAGGGGGGATGCCCCACGGAAGCGCCACCCACACGCGGTGGCGGGCACCAAGCAAGCAGCACCACAGTGCAGGCTCCACACTCAACCCCTCCAGGAGACGGATGGCGGGCCCAAGGTATAAAAACATGAAGAGCCTGCCCGCGCGCGGGCCGGCCATGCGGCCCACAGTGCGGCGCCTCGCGCTGCGCCTGCTGCCGAGGCTGCTCAGCCTGCCCGGCTCGCTGCTGCTGCCGCCCCTGTGGCGTCAGGGGGGGGGCCGGCGACGGAGCGGCCTGCGTCGGGCGCCACGCGTGCCGCATCTGCGCGCGGCCCCTCCCGCCGGGGGGGGCTGCCTGCGCGTGTGGGCGACACGTCGCTGCGCCGCAGCTTCGTGCTGTCCATCGCGGTGGCACGCGGCGCCAACTGGTTCCTCGCGGGCGGTGGCAGGCGGACGGATGAAGAGGAGGCGACGGCGGCGGCGGCGGAGCGGATCGCTGCAGCTGCCGAGGACGGCACCAGCCTGCCCGTCCGCCTGGCTACGGATGTCGTGCGCTTCCTCTACGGCGGCACCGGCCGGCGGGAGCCGGCTGATGGTGGCGTCGTGTCCGCGTCGCTCCTCAACGCCAAGCCTGCCGTCGGGGGCATCGGCGTGGAGCCACGCGGGGGCGGTGTGCTGCGTGTGCTCTTCACCGTGGCGTCTGACGCCGTGGCCGACACTGTCGTGCGCTGGCGCCACGAGCTGCGCCGCTGCGTGGACTCGACTGCAGTGTTCGACGTCCTCAGTGACCGCGAGGAGGCGCAGCACCAGGCGCTGTGGCCCGCTTTCCTCGCCGCCAAGGTTGCGGGGAAGCGGGCGCAGTTCCACCGCGCGCGCCTCGTCGTTGACGGCGAGCGGGTGCCTGCACCTGCTTGCTAGATGGCATTCCCTCTGGGGGTGTTTTTGAAGGGGAGGTGGCGCCACACGCGTGCGGTGGCGGGTGCGGTGTGGTCGCTGAGTAGAGTGCTGCGGCGGGTGTGCTACTAGCCCCGCTTCCGGTGGTCTGGGGGAGGGCTTTTTGGTCCCTTCATGGTTTTATACCTTGGGTCCGCCCTCTGGCCATTTGAGGGGCTGGGTGTGCAGCCTGCACAGTGGTGCTGCTTGCTTGGCGCCCGCCACCAAGTGTGGATGGCGTTACCGTGGGCTACTTGTAGCTTGACCTTTTGTGGGCCTTGAGCCTTGTTTCTCTAAGTCCCACCGGAGCTTTGGAACCGTACGTGTGACCGCCAGAAGTGGATTGTAAAACTCTCATCATCATGAAGGGACCAAAAAGCCCACCCTCAACCCACCGGAAGCGGGGCCGTTGTGCACACCCGCCGCAGCACTCCGCTCAGCTACCACATCACAACCCGCCAGCGCACGCATGTGGCGCCACCTCCCCTCAAAAGAAACCATCCTCTCATAGGATAGGATGGTCATAGGATGGTCATAGGATGGTCATAGGATGGTCATAGGATGACCAATTGTGCGCCGCCTTGAATGAATGCTCCTCATGTAACATGTATTAAATACAAGCACCGCAACTAGAGAAACGGCGGGGTGTCATGGGGGTGTAAAAAACACGAAACCCCCCCCCCCCCACCTCTCCCCCCTCGACTACTCCGCTACCACTCCAACTATCCAGCACCGCTCCATTAACCCTGTCCTCAACACACTGGAGGCTGAGCTGCAGGCTGCAGGGTAGGGGACGCCACGCACGCAAGGTCATCTTCGAGGGCTTCTCCTCCTTGCGTGCCTCCTTGCGCCACCCGCCGCATGGGGCTGAACACCTGGCTGGTGGGATGCTGCGGAGCTGGCGGCGCGGGTGGCCCGACGGCGTATCTGCATGGGCGTGCAAACGCAAAGACGCCAGACGACAGGCCGACTCCCGATGACTACTGCATCCAGCCGCCGCGCGCTGCTGTTCTCATGCGGTCGCAGCTGGGGGACGTGGTGACGAGCGAGGTGACGTGCCAGCGAGAGAGTGACGGCAACAACCAGCTGGCAACAACCAGCCGGGCACAATCGGCTGGCGACCAGCAGAAGCTGCCACGCCACTTGCGGATAAGCACACAGGACTGGTCGACATTGTGGGACCGCAGGATGCGTGATAACGCACCAGGACGCCACAGGAGGAGCGCCGACGACGACGGCGCTCAGTCGACACCCCTCCCTTTCCGCGCCGACTCCCCCTCGGCGGTGGTGGGACGTGAGTACTCCACGCAGACATCCCCGGATGGTTCCACGGCGGGGGGTGGAGAGTGTGCGTCAGGATCAGCCTTGATCCTGCAAACACTGTGCACGCCAGGCAGGGAGCGTGTCAGCAGGCAGGCAGCACGTCTCACAGACCGTTCATGTGGCAGCTCGTCGTCGAACTCTCGCCGGTTGGAGAGCTTACCGGAGCACCTGTGCATCGACTCGCCCGGTCGACCGGCCAGCCCCGTGACCGTGTACGGGCCTCGGTCCTCGTCGATACTGTACCAGTTCAGGTCGCCGACAGACAGCGAGCTGCGCGAGTCGCTCGCAGCGCTCGGCCGCCCCAGCCGCGGTTCGCGCTGCTCCATCTCTCCACTCAGCCGTCACACCGCTCCACTCAGCCACACGGAGCACGGGCGCAGCCCCAGCTGCCCTGCACCCCTCGAGCACGGCAAGCACAGCGAGCGCGGAGGCGTGGCGCTCGAAGGCGTGGAGCGCACGGTGTCCGGAGAGGTCCTCCACAGGTAATTTAACTTAACTGCAACAGTAGCATTGGCTCTCCAAGAGAGTGTCAGTGTCAGTGTCGCGTCCTCATCTCACCGCCCAGACCCAAGCCCAGTGCTGACCCCGACCCGTGCCTCACTTGCCTCCTGTGACAGGTGCCGTCAGCGCTTGAGCATGGACAGCCTCTTGCGCGCGTCGCCGGGGGTCAGCAGCCGGCTGTCGCTGTGCTCGTCCCCGAGCCTCCCAATGCGCGTCGATTCCAACCAGTTTTACCAACTGTCAGACGTGAACGACTCGGTCGTGAGCCCACGCCGCAGCGTGCACGATGTGGTCGCCGAGGTGATCAGGGATGTGTCTGTCAACAGCATGTCTGAGGATGAGAAGCGAGGCGCGACCGGGGCGATGATTGCGGCCATGGCACGTAAGTGACGTCCCGGCGTGACCACTTGGCCGCACGCACTAATGCACGCACGCACTCGACACGCATGCGCGCGCGCACGCATGCACGCGCTCGAAACGCACGCACGCACACGCACTATGCACATGCACAGCCACGCTCGACGTGCGTGCACACGCCTGCAGCAGCCCTGGTCCTGTCAGACCCTCTTCCTCCCCGGGCCCCTAAACCCCTCTTCCACACCCCGTGTTGTCGTCGCACGCACGCACGCATGCACGCACACACTCGACACGCATGCGCGCGCGCATGCATGCACGCGCTCAAAACGCACGCGCGCACACGCACAAAATGCATGCATACCCACGCTCGACGCGCGTGTAAACGCCTGCAGCAACCCTGGTCCTGTCAGACCCTCTTCTGTGCCCCGTGTTGTCGCCCCCGCAGGAGAGCACGCGGCGCGCGGGGAGTGTGAGGCCGTGCACGCGCAGATGTGAAATGATCAGGAGCAGCTGTACCACCAGGGAGCTCACGCCGCTCACCATGAGCTGCGCCGCCCAAACCGCCAGTTGTTCACGTCGGCGAAAAGCATGTCAGTTGGCGCCATGCAGCCCCGGCACGCCGACACGCAGTGACCACTGGTAAGGCTGCCAGCAGCCCTACCATATTACCAGGGGCCACAGCCCTACCACATTCCCAACGCCTGAGGCGGCGCCTCAGTCGACGCCTTCACTTGCGCGGAGCAGGCGGCGCCCCAGGCGGGTCGAGACCGCCTCGGCCTCATAACCGGCCGCCTCAGGCGTCGCCTCAGGCGCCGCCTGAGGCGCCCACCACCGCCTTAGGCGCACGCCGTCTGCCTCAGGCATAACGTCAGCCTCGACTTACGCGGATCAGACGATGGGGCTGTGGTCACAGGGCAGGAAGGGGCAGGTGCACCCTGGGTCCGGCTTTTCTCCACTTCGTATATGAGCCTCACGCTGCCTCCCATGCATGATCCTAGCCCCCTCGACGAAAAGGCACCCAATTCTGGGTCCTGACACAAGCACTGATGATGATGGATATTACAGTCTGTGTGACACCAGTAATGATGTATAAGACCGGTGTCGGCGCTAGCGCCCGACACCTTAAATTCAGTTTCAGTGGGAAACTGGCTGGCTACCTGGTAGGGGTGAGGGTAAACCCCCACACGCGCGCACGCACTGGACCTAGACAGGACACTGGGCCCCCAGATCCACCCTATACCACCCAGGTAGTGACAGCAACGCATTGTTGGTGTGCGCCTGTGTTCTACTACTAGTCCCGCCGCCGCCATTGGCTCCAGCAATCTCCTCCATGCCCGCCAGCAATCTCCTCCACGCCCGCCAGCAATCTCCTGTATGCCCGCAAGCAATCTCCTCCATGCCCGCCAGCAATCTCCTGTATGCCCGCCAGCAATCTCGTCCATGCATGGGCGCCGCCATGCGATCTCCATGCGCCGCGCCGCGCTCCATGCGCGCCAGCACCCGTACCACCCGCCTCATTCCCGTTCTTTAGCCATTTCCAGTGACACCTATGGCTGATCCTTGTTCCGCCGTCCCCTTTGGCATCTGTAACCCGTATCCTCTCCCTGTAGCCTCATTCCCCGTTCTTAACCGCCATCTCCATTATGGTGCCCGCCCGCTGGTGGGGCCTCGCCTCGCCCCATGCCGCAGGGCTAGTGTATTGATTGCTGCGCCATCTATAATCTGCGCCTTGGGGCAGGGACCCCTGCGCCACAACCTCCTCACAAAGCCTAGCCGCATGTGCCTCGCTTCCCATGTTTCTCAATTTCTCGCAATCCGCTTCCATGCCCGCCTGCAATCTCCTCCACGCCCGCGAGCAATCTCCTGTTTGCCCTCAAACAAGCTCCTCCATGCCCGCCAGCAATCTCCTCCATGCATGCACGCGCAGAGCGCCGCCATGCAACCCCCATGCGCCGCGCGCCGTGCGCGCGCCGCGCCCGCCAGCTCCCGTAGCCTCATTCCCCGTTCTTTACCCATACGCCGTGACGCATTAGCCTTGTCCGCCGTCCCCTGGCATGCATAACCCGTAGCCTCATCCCCGGTAGCCGCATTCCCGTTCTTAGCCGCCATCTCCATTATGGTGCCCGCCCGCTGGTGGGGCCTCGCCTCACCCCATGCCGCACGGCTGGTGCATCGATCGCGTCGCCATCTAATAATCTGCGCCTTTGGGCAGGGAACCCCTGCGCCGCAACCTCCTCACAAAGCCTAGCCGCATGTGCCTCGCTTCCCATGTTTCTCAATTTCTCGCCATCCGTCTCTCTCTTGCATCCAGGCACAGTAAACCATTAGGAGCCGCAATCTGCTTGAGTTCCGATCGTTGTGAGAGGGGGTGCATGCTCGCCGCAATTCTCGCCATCGTGCATCGTGCTCTCCATCGTACCGCTGCCCCATCTGCCACATAGCCTCGCCCCATCAGGAGCACTAGATCCTAGATCCATACCCCACATGAGGCGCAGCATACATCAAAGCGTGCTGGGTTTCAGCGCGCGCCTCGCAGACGTCCGTCCATCTCGAAGGGGCGCTCCATGCTGCCCCCCCCCCCGTGCTCCTAGATCCCTCGACAGTAACAGTAACAGTAACACGGGGTTTCCAGCTAAGCAGGCTACTCTTCTACTAGAGACATCCGCCGATACTCCAGCACACTAAAGTACTAAAGTACCGCCGGCTCCCGGCCGATAGACTACCGCTCCCGCCGGCTAGACTACCCCAAACAGCGGTCTCTGAGAGACATGTCTGGCAAGGAGCATATAGGAGAGGACCTTCCTCAGGGTCACAGTAGTGGCCTTGTGGCCAGTCAAGCCGGCAGAGCCGACTGGCGCTGACTGGAACGGTCCCCGCCTGGCAGTGCATGGCTGTCCAGCTCTCGTTTGCATGGGGCTCAGCCGGCGCCCCATGCCTCATGCATGGCCAGGTCCCACCCTCCAGGGGTGCATGGACGACAGAGTTGTCATGGAGGCTGCCTGAAGACCTTCCAACGCCAGACACCGGCAGACGAGCGACCCCGAGGATGAGCGCGGTGACGAACGCTGCGATTGGTGAAGCGGATTTACTCTGTGTTGCCTCGGCGGTCGCCACCGCTGAAGCCGTGATGGTAGCCCGCCTCCACGGGCAGCCATCTTGACCAATGTCAAGCATGCATTGACGGGCGCCAGCTCCTCCGCTCGTCGATCAACTCGTCGAGATCGGTGCCGCATGGCGTCCTGCATGGGGGGAGGATAAGGGCCGTCTCCCAGCACGGGCCGCGGCAGCGCCGCGGCTACTCGCCAAGCCATGGCAGCGCCGGGCAAGCCGCTCCTGAAGTGTTCCACCGAGGGGCAGTCTAGCAGGAGCCGGGCCAGTCGTATTTTACCCCGCTCTTCAGCGGCACGGAGATCCTCGTCACCAGCAGCGCCGCATTGCTGGGTCCAGGGCTCGGCGACGAGAACGCGCCTCCGTTAATCGAGCCCCTCGACAGAAAGGCACTCAATTCTGGGTCCTGACACAAACACTAGATCCTAGATCCATACCCCACATGAGGCGCAGCATACATCAAAGCGTGCTGAGTTTCAACACGCACCTCGCCAGCCGGCGTCCATTTCGAAGGGGCGCTCCATGCTGCCTCCCCGTGCTCCTTGATCCCTCGACGAATAGGCACTCCATGCTGGGTCCTGACACAACCGCTAGATCCATATCCCACCTAGGCGCAGCATGCATCAAAGCGTGCTGAGATTCTCATGGGCACGCATGGGCACGCATGGGCATGCATGGGCACCCGAGTGAAACCATTACGGGGGTCACGCCTGCAGTTCACGAGGTTCAAACTCGCCGGCCCAAATCTCAGTATGACAATAAACGGCATCATACAATACAACGGTGAACAGTATCACAAATTAATATATTTATATATAAATATGATCACACGATCGCACCACGGCTTATGATGGCGCACGCAATGCCTCTGCATGGATATGGTTCGCTTATATTTTTGGTCACAATGCGGGATTTCGTTGTTAGAAGCGGTATCTTTGGGGAGATGGAGGTAGCTGGTGATACGGGACACATTGTTGGTTTTTACATGTAAGCGCCCGGAGGACCCCGGGGCGTGAATTAAGGCATAGACTACACGTCTAGGGGAGCTCTACTAGTAGAGCCCGCAAGGCCACGCAGCGCGCCAGCCTACCCAGCCACGTTGTTGAAGTTGGTTGTTGGGAGCGCATACGTTTTGGGAGGTGGAGAGTGCGGAAAGCACTGCGGGTGTTGGTTGTTGGGATCGCGTCACACTTTTTGAGACCGCCAGAGGGCGCACATGTCAGCAATGATGCAAATGTGAGCAATAGGACGTCTCAGACGCGCGCGGTAACTAAGTTAGTTTTGGGGCTGGAATTTTATGTTAGACGGCAGGTGCAGCGCACCTGCCCTCCGCCCTGTGATGATGATGACGGTGTTTTTTACAGTCGTGGGTCGTGGGCCTACAATGATCTGATACCGCCATTCTGTACTGTGGGGACCTACTCCAGAGAGAGGCAGGCCACATCGGTACACGGCCACATGTATGTTCACACAATCAATGATAACTGCAGGGCATGGAGCAGTCATGTGGATTTTCACGTCTGTCAGCAGGGAGCAGTCGTGTGGATTTTCACTGCTGACAGCAGAGAGCAAACGCGCTCCGTGTGCGCGCCTCTTACTAACTTTATGAGTTTTTTAATGAACAAATGAAGTGAATTTAAAATAAATGCTGGATTCATGTATGGTGGTCAACCTGTGTGATCTGAACGCGCCAATCGTGGGCGCGCAAAACAAAATTGTGCTGATTCGCTAACGGGGGGTTAACTTGTATGATGATGGATGTTGCTGTCAGGGACATCAGAAGCGTTTAAGATCGCGCTTGGCGCGTATGGCCCGAGCACCTTGATGAGATGGCTGGCTGTTGGTGGTAGGGAACCCCCACTCTGTAAGGAACGTGAGCGCGCCCCCAGGTCCCCTACCCCAGCGGCAGCAACTGCTTGTTGCGTTATTACACGCGTGACATCATCCCGCCGTCACCTCAGCCTCGGCGTCGCGTCATCGCATGTGATTCACCCCGTGGGGGCAGCATGCACAGCACACGCACGCACGGTGCGCACACACACACACGCACAAAGCACGCCGTGACAGCCCCACCCAACCACCCCTGCTCCTCTGCCCGCCACAGGCACCTGCACCTGGGGCCAG
Source organism: Chlamydomonas sp. UWO 241 (assembly GCA_016618255.1). Taxonomy (NCBI): domain Eukaryota; kingdom Viridiplantae; phylum Chlorophyta; class Chlorophyceae; order Chlamydomonadales; family Chlamydomonadaceae; genus Chlamydomonas; species Chlamydomonas priscui. The sequence continues at coordinate 783,363 of VFSX01000006.1, read as the reverse complement.
TGCTTCTTCGATTGGGCGGTTTACCGCCTACGGCGGTTTCTGGGCGGAAGTAATCAATTAATTTTTGAGGGAGTACCGCCCGATTTTTCCCGTTTTCCCCTTTTTGTCGTGTTTTTTGCCGATTTGGGCCGATTTCGGTCCTGGCCGTCAGCGGCCGAGCTGTACGAATTTATCAATTGAAATCAATTGAATAAGCACTGCCTGGGCATGTATGCCGCGCAGCAGGGGCGTCGAGCGCGCTACACACACACAGCGCACGCACGCACGCACGCACGCACGCACGCACGCACGCACGCACGCACGCACGCACGCACGCACGCACGCACGCACGCACGCACGCACGCACGCACGCACGCACGCACGCACGCACGCACGCACGCACGCATGCATGCACGCACGCACGCACGCACGCACGGCGCACGTGCGCACGCGGCACACGCACGAGCAGCGTGCCGTGACACCCCCCCTCCCTCCCCCACACAAACCTGCTCATCTACCCCCCACAGGCACCTGGGGCATGCATGCCGTGCAGCCGGGCGTCGAGCGCGCTGCGCACGCACGCACACACGGTGCACACACGCACACGGCACACCCGAGCAGCGTGCCGTGCTCCCCCCCCCACACACACCTGCTCATTTAACCCCCCACAAGCGCCTGGGGCATGCATGCCATGTAGCTGGGGCGTCGAGCACGCTGCGCACTAACGCACACACACACGCACGGCGCACGCACGCACGCACGGCACACGCACGAGCAGCGCGCCGTGACCCCCCCACACCACCACACACACCTGCTCATCTACCCCCCACAGGCACCTGGGGCATGCATGCCGTGCAGCTGGGGCGTCGAGCTCGCTGTGCACGGTTCAAAACGGTTCTGGACCACCCGTCTCTGCTGCCGCTGATCATAAGAGAGAGTCGTGTTACAAATCCACTCTTGGCGGTCATAATCAGTCTCAAAAAAATCCAGCGGGACTATCAGACAGCAGGCACAAAGCTCACCAAAAGGTCAAGCTACAAAAGTAGCCCACGGTAGCGCCACCCACACTAGGTAGTGATCTGCAGCCGCTGATCTGGGGCGCAAAGCAGCGGTGTCCTTAAGGAAACCGAGAATGTCCTGTTTGCCCCCGCAAAATTCGAGGGAACATGCCGAATTGCCCCTGCAGGAGGCGATTTTTCGAGAAAAGTGTGAAAACTGTTTTTCCACACTTTTCGGGGCGAAATTTCCGCGAATTGCCCTCGCAGTTTCCCACCGAAGGTTCCGGTTTGCTTCCGCAGCCCCCAAACCGGGAAATTTGGGGAGGAAACTGCGGGGGCGAATCGCGGGAATTTCGCTCCGAAGAGTGTGGGCTCTCTGATGGGAGAGGCGTTCTGATGGTACCTACCACAGCCCCGTCGTCTGATCCGCGCAAGTGAATGCGGTCGCAACGCCCGAGACAGTCCGGGGGGCGCCTCATGCGGTGGTGGGCGCCCAAGGCCGTTGCCGCTGACGGTGCACGGCACCGAGCGACGCACCAATGATCGCATACTTCTGGCGCCTGCTAGTGTGTCTGCTGCTGTTGCATGCGTGTCGGAGCAGCGGCTGGTGCTGGAGGTGCTAGAGACGTCAGAGAATGCGGCCCTGCTTTTCAACCTTTTCATCATTTCAGGTCACCTCTTGACCAGCCCCCATGTCCTCTCCACTGATCAGTAGCCTCTGCTGCCGCTACGGTGGAGCTCTAGAGGACACGATCCCGCGGGCTTGTGAAACCCAGCCGTGGCCCCACGGGGAGGAGTCGGATCTGGGGGCCGAGTGCCCTGTCTAGGTCCAGCCCCGACCCAACAGCCAGCCACCACCAGTAGCCAGCCACCCGTTTGAAGCGCTCGGGCGTTATACGCCGAGCAAGGTCGAATACGCTGCCGGTAGGTGCGTCACACACGACTGTTAAATCCATCACCAGAGAGAGCAAGCTTGGGCTGTCGCCGATGCTGCTGACAGTGCACGGCAGTGAGTGACCAGTCGACTTTCATATTTCAGGCGCCTGCTAGTGTGTCGGCTGCTGTGGCAGGCGGGTCAGAGCAGCGGCGGGTGCTGGAGGTGCTAGAGAGAGCGAGCTCGGGCTGTCGCCGATTACGCTGACGGTGCACGGCAGCGAGTGACCAACCGACTAGCAGCACTACTGGTGCCTGCTAGTGTGTCGGCTGCTGTGCCGCGGCGCATCGGAGCAGCGGCGCGTGCTGGAGCTGCTGGAGAGCGAGCTCGGGCTGTCGCCGATGCCGCTAACGGTACACGGGATACTTCTGGCGCCTGCTACTGTGTCGGCTGCTGTGGTCGGATTCGGATTTCCTTCCGAAAGTTCGCCTGATTTCCTGTCGGAAGTTGAATCTTCATAGGATGACCACTAGTTCGCCGCTTTGAACGTCAGCTCCCCATCAAATGTTTACGAAGATTAGCACCGCACCGCAACCAGAGAACACGGCGGGCTCAAAACCCTCATTTGGGCCCAAACCACGAAGGAGGAGATAAGCCCCCTCCCCTCCCCCCTTCGACTTCCCTACCCACGCTACTTCACCACTCCATGAAACTTGTCCTCAGCAACCTGGAGGCTGGGCTGCAGACCGCAGGGTAGGGGACGCCACGCACGCAAGGTCGTCTTCGAGGGCGGCTTCTCCTTGCTTCTCCTTGCTTCACTCTTACGCCACCCGTCGCATGGGACTGGACACCTGGCTGGGGGGATGCTGTGGCGCTGGCGGCGCGGGTGGCCCGGCGGTGCATCTGCATGGGGCAAACGCAAAGCCGCCAGACGCCAGGCCGACTCCCGATGACTACCGCATCCAGCCGCCGCGCGCTGCTGGTATCTCGCGGTCGCAACTGGGGGACGAGGTGGCGCGTCAGCGAGAGAGTGCCAGCGAGTTGCATGAGCCCAGCAACACCAACCAGCAGAAGTCGCTACGCCACTTGCGGATTGGCACACAGGACTGGTCGTCTGGGTGGGAACACAGGACGCGCGAGAACTCACCAGGACGATACAGGAGGAGCGCGGAAGACTTCGGGCAGGCTAAGTCGACACCCCCCTCTGTCCACGTCACGCGCGCCGACTCCCCCTCCGCGGTGGTGGGATACTCCACGCAGACATCCTCAGATGAATCCATGGATGACGGGGATTCAGGGTCGGCCTTGATGCTGTGGCCCAGGGAGCGCGTCAGGCTGGCAGCACGTCTCACAGACCAGTCATCTGGCAGCTTGTCGTCGAACTCTCGCCGTTTGGAGACCTTGCCAGAGCACGTCTGCATCCACTCGCCCGGTCGACCGGCCAGCCCCGTGCCCCTGCATGGGCCTCGCGCCCCGTCGATGCCGTACCAGTTCAGGACGCCGACAGACGGCGAGCTGCGCGAGTCGCTCGCAGCGCTCACACGCCCCAGCCGCAATTCGCGTACCTCACCTTCTCCACTCAGCCACGATCGCAGCCCCAGCTTTCCTCCACCCGTTGCGCACGGCAAGCCCAGCGAGCGGGGAGGCGTGGCACTCGGAGGCGTGGAGCGCACAGTGTCTGGCGAGGTCCTCCACAGGTAACTGAAGCGTCACAGTAATACCGCCCATATTGCCATTGCGGGGGGCGTCGAAACTACAGTTGTTTCATGCAGGGGTTGTTTCTTGTCATTTTGACGCCCCGAAGCGTGGTTTTCGACGATTTCTATTTGTTTCTCAGCTTCGCGGGGGGCCAAAACCGGCGATTATTCACAAAGGCAAACCGCACGGACGGAAGTAGCATTGGCTCTCCAAGCGAGACAACTTCTCGTCCTAGTCTCAACGCCCAACCAAAGTCCAGTGCTGACCCCGGCCCGTGCCCCACTTGCCACCTGTGACAGGTGCCGCCAGCGCTTGAGCATGGACAGCCTTTCGCGCGCGTCGCCTGCGGTCAGCAGCCGGCTGTCGCTGGGCTCGTCCCCGAGCCTCCCAATGCGCGTCGATCCAAACCAGTTGTTTCAGCTGTCGGACGTGAACGACTCGGTCGTGAGCCCGCGCCGCAGCGTGCACGATGTGGTCGCCGAGGTGATCAGGGATGTGTCTGTCGACAGCATGTCCGAGGTGGAGAAGCGAGGCACGACCGCGGCGATGATTGCGGCCATGGCACGTGAGTGACGTTCCGGCGTGGCCACTTGGCCGCACGCATGCACGCACTCGACACGCATGCGCTCGCGCACGCATGCACGCACTCGAAACGCACGCACACACACACATATATGCTACGCTCGACGCGCGTCCACACGCCTGCAGCAGCCCTGATCCTGTCAGACCCTTTTCCACCCTGGGCCCCTGAACCCCTCCTTCGCGCCCTGCTTTGTCGTCCCGCAGGAGAGCACGCGGCGCGCGGGGAGTGTGAGGCGGTGAACGCGCAGATGTGGGATGACCAGGAGCAGCTGTACTACCATGGAGCGCACGTCACGCATCACGAGCTGCGCCGCCCTTCTATGTCTGCAAAAAACATGCCAGTTGGCGCCGCGCAGCCCTGACACGCTGCCACGCAGTGATGACTGGCAGCCCTACCGTAATCCCAGGGCCACTGCCCAACCACATTCAGGTGGCCCTACCTGAGGTGCATACCCGGCCGCCTGAGGCGTCGCCTCTAGCGGCACCTGAGGCGCCCACCACCGCCTGAGGCGCACGCCGTCCGCCTCAGGCGTTGCGGCCTCCTTGACTTGTGTGTATCAGACGATGGGGCTATGGTCACAGGGCAGAAAGGGGCGGGTGCAGACCAGTGATGTCCTTAACGCCCCCGCAGCCCCCGCTGCGGGGGCAAACCGGAGAATTTGGGGAAACTGCAGGGGTGAATTGCGGGAAGTTTCGCCCCCAAAGTGTGAAATCGACAATTTCCACACTTTCCCGCAAAAATCGCCTCCTGCGGGAGCACCTTGGCATGTTCCCTCCAATGTTGCGGGGGCAAACAGGAAATTCTCCGTTCCCTTCAGGACACCACTGGGATGCAGACCCCCGCCCCTGCTACTCTCTACATCTTACATGAGCAGGGTCGTAGCGCGCGCCTCGCCGGCGGCTGTCCGTTTCGAAGGGGCGCCCCATGCTGCCCCCCATACAATCACCTACACCTAGATCCCTCGACAGAAATGTACCCAATGCTGGGTCCTGACACAAACACTAGATCCTAGATCCATACCCCACATGAGGCGCAGCATGCATCAAAGCGTGCTGAGTTTCAGCACGCGCCGTCGTCCGTCCATTTCGAAGGGGAGCCCATGCTGCCCCCCATGCTCCTAGATCCCTCGACGAAAAGGCACCCGAGGCTGGGTCTTGACACAAACACTAGATCCATACCCCACATGAGGCGCAGCATACATCAAAGCGTGCCGAGTCTGAGCATGAGCCTCGCCGGCGTCCGTCCATTTCGAAGGGGCACCCCAAGCTGCCCCCCATGCATGCTCCTAGATCCCTCGACAGAAAGGCACCCGAGACTGGGTCTTGACATAAACACTAGATCCATACCCCACATGAGGCGCAGCACACATCAAAGCGTGCTTAGTCTGAGCATGCGCCTCGCCGGCGTCCGTCCATTTCAAAGGGGCGGCTTAAGCTGCCGCCCATGCATGCTCCTAGATCCCTCGACAGAAAGGCATCCGAGGCTGGGTCTTGACACAAACACTAGATCCATACCCCACATGCGGCGCAGCATACATCAAAGCGTGCTGAGTTTCAGCACGCGCCGCGCCAGCCGGCGTCCATTTCGAAGGGGCGCCCCAAGCTGCCCCCCATGCATGCTCCTTGATCCCTCAACGAATAGGCACCCAATGCTGGGTCCTGACACAAGCACTAGATCCATACCCCACATGAGGCGCAGCATACATCAAAGCGTGCTGATTTTTTCAGCACGCATGCTATGCACCTGAGAGACACCATTACGGGGGTCACGGCGGGGGTTCGGGAGGCTCTACCTCGCCTGCCAAATTTCCGTGTGACAATACACGGCATCATACAATACAACGATGAACGGTATCATATATTTATATACTTATATTTAAATATGATCACACGATCGCACTATGGTACATGATGGCGCGCACAATGCCCGCATACATGCGGCCCGCGTATCATTTATTTCACATTGCGGGAGTTGGTTGTTGGAAGCGCGCAACTTGGGGGTGGTGGAGAGAGCACTTGAGATTTGGTTGTTGGGAGCGCGTAACTTTGGGGAGATGAAGAGAGCGGGGGGCACACTGTCAGAGTTGGTTGTTAGGAGCACGTAACTTTTGCGAGGTGGAGAGAGCGGGGGCACACTGTTGGAGTTTGTAGTTGGGAGCGCGTAACTTTGGAGGGAGGTGGAGAGAGCGGGGAGCATTGCGGGAGGTTGTTGTCGGGAGCGCGTCACACTTTTTGAGACCACGTGTGGGCACAAATGTGAGAACAATGATGCAATGGGACGCCTGAGTCAAGCGGGAGACTGCGTTGGGAACCTACCCCAGAGACGGGCCACTTGGGTACACGACCACATCTATGTGTACACTATCTATGATAGCGATGGGGCGGGGTCATGTGTTTTTTCACTCCTCCCTCACAGCAGGGAGCTAGCGCGCTCTGTGTGCGCGCCTCATGTTAACCTTATAAAACAAATGTTTCATGATGATGATGGATCTTACAGTCTGTGTGACACCAGTAATGATGTATAAGACCGGTGTCGGCGCTAGCGCCCGACACCTTAAACTCAGTTTCAGTGGGAAACTGGCTGGCTACCTGGTAGGGGTGAGGGTAAACCCCCACACGCGCGCACGCACTGGACCTAGACAGGACACTGGGCCCCCAGATCCACCCTATACCACCCAGGTAGTAACAGCAACGCATTGTTGGTGTGCGCCTGTGTTCTACTACTAGTCCCGCCGCCGCCATTGGCTCCAGCAATCTCCTCCATGCCCGCCAGCAATCTCCTCCACGCCCGCCAGCAATCTCCTGTATGCCCGCCAGCAATCTCCTCCATGCCCGCCAGCAATCTCCTGAATGCCCGCCAGCAATCTCGTCCATGCATGGGCGCCGCCATGCGATCTCCATGCGCCGCGCCGCGCTCCATGCGCGCCAGCACCCGTACCACCCGCCTCATTCCCGTTCTTTAGCCATTCCCCGTGACACCTATGGCTGATCCTTGTTCCGCCGTCCCCTTTGGCATCTGTAACCCGTATCCTCTTCCCTGTAGCCTCATTCATATAATAAATGAGGTGGAATTAAAATAAAGCATGGACGCATATGGGTAGCAGGGGAGATCTGAGCGATCTGAGCGCGCCAATTGTGAGAGTGTGTCATATCTGGATGCCGATTCGCTGGCGGGGTGTAAACTCGTATCACACACACACACACACACACACACACACACACACATAGCAGGGTGTGACACCCACCCACCCACCCCCACACACAAACACCACACACGCTTGTGGAGTGTAATCTCGTACCACACTCGCGTGGCGTCACCCTGCTGTCCCCTCAGCTTCGGCATTGCGTCATCGCATGTGATTCGCGACGAACCAGGGGGTGGGAGGTGCCGGATTCTGTGCAGGTGGGCCGCGCGCGTGTGGTCGCACAAATGCCCTCGGGAGGGCGCCACCGGAGATATTGATAGGGAGGTGGGGGACCCGGGGCTGTGTGGGGGGGGGGGGGCTGTGGGGGGTGGGGAGGCTGGTGGGAGCTGGGGCGGCTGAAGGGGGGAGGCAGGGGCAGGGCCTGCAGGGGGCAGGGCCAGGGCCTGCAGGAGGCGGGGGGCAGGGCCTGCAGGGGCAGGGCTGAAGGGGGCCAGACAGACACGTGTGTGTGTGGGGTGGGGGGGGGGGAGGGGAGTGCGTGTGTGTGCGCAAGGGGGGGGGGCATGCCACCGAACAGGATGCGTCGCGGGAGCCTGACAATAATGAAGGGACAACCGGGGAAGCTGCGGCATGCACAAGAAGAAGGGACTGTTTGTCCCTACTTGTCTTCTTGTGGATGGATGCAATGGTCTGTTGGATGCGCCCCCTGGTGAGGCCTGAGGGCGCTAGTGCTTACAACGCCTTGACTTGCAGCAGTTTTTTTTTGTCGTTGAAAAAAACGATTTTTTTTTCTGAAGATCAAACAGACACAGGCGAAGTTTTGCATGATGCGAGCGTGCATCCAGTGTGCTGCGTCCGTTCACTCGTTCACACTCTTACTCATCCGAGTCCGTGTGACTGCACACACACACTTGTGAGAAACAGAAACAGACACTTCTCGCGAAGGGCGACACTTCCCGAGTGCGTGGCGTGCCACCGAGAGGGGGCTGAGCGATGGCGGCCAGCACGGGTGTCAGCTGGTCCACGCTCGGGCTTCAGCTCCTGTACCTCTCCGCCTTTGCGCAGGTGACGCGTGCATGCACACGCGCGGCATGGCTGTGTGTGGTCACGCATAATGGCCAAAGGCCTCGTCCCATGTGCCATGCATGCATGCATGCATGCATGCATGCGCCCATCGCCTGCATGCGCAGCGCGCACACGCACACACACATACATATCCGCATATCGCATTGTGCATAGGTGTTTGGTTTGTGTGTGTGTGTGTGTTTTTGTGTGTGCGTGCGTGCGTGTGTATGTGTGTGTGTGTGTGTGGTGTGTGGTGTGCTTGAGTGAGTGCGTGGAGGGCAGGGGACATACCCCCGAGGCGCACCCTCCCCCCCCCCTGGCGGAGGGTTCCCACAGTGTGAGCCTCACACTCTCACTCTTATTCACACGAGCACAACACACACACACTCTTCTGCATCCGCACCATACGCGAGGGCATCCGCACTAGTGGTGTCCTTGAGGAAACCGAGAATGCCATGTTTTCCCCCGCAGCATTGGAGGGAACATGCCGAATTGCCCCCGCAGAAGGCGACTTTTCGCGGGAAAGTGTGAAAATTTTCCGAGCGAAATTCCCGCAATTCGCCCCCGCAATTTCCCCCCAAATTTCCCTGTTTGCCCCCGCAGCGGGGGTCTGTGAGGGCTGCGCGGGCGCTAATAATGACTCCACTGATCCGCACATGCATCGCACACAACACACCCCTGCCACATTCCCAATGCCTGAGGCGACGCCTCAGGCGGCGTATTTACATGCGCGGATCAAGCGGCGTCTCAGTCGCGCCGACCGACTGAGGCGCCGTCTGAGGCGCACCCACGATCGCCTCAGGCGTCAGCTTAGGCGTTATCCATAAGAGGGTTTCCCCGTTTCGTCGGGATCTCGAAAGTGCGAAAATCGACGATTTCACACCGTAACCCGAAGAAACCGCCTCCGCACGTCGTTTTTCTCCCGAACGCACCCTCCCCCTAACCATCGCGGGCGCCCCCTTCGGACACACTATTCGTTTTCCGATCGGGAAGGGACAGTGATTCCCCTGCAAGCCGTATACCGCTCCGGGCCGGATTTCCCATTTCCCAGAAAACCACACCACACTTTGTGGGAGAGGGCGTGAAGGGATGCGTTGGAAATCTCTCGCCGCGAGCAGCACAA
>VFSX01000006.1:763898-768898 GCA_016618255.1 Chlamydomonas sp. UWO 241 | reverse complement strand
TGTGTACGTGTCTCCCCCGCCCGCCCCCGGCTCTCCCCACCCCACCCACCACCCCACCCACACCCACCCACAGGGTGTTGCCTTCTTTACCGATCTCCCAGAAAACGTTATTGGAGGTTTTGTTATCAGTCACACGCGCCCACACGCACACACATGCACGCACACACATGCCCCCCCCCCCCCACACACGCAGGGTACAGTTACAGTTACATGGCATTCCAGCTAAGACAACACTAGTCCTAGTGCCACCGCCCTGTGAAGGACGATAGCCACCAGCCGGTTACCTGCCGTCTAGACTACCGCTCCCGCCGGCTAGTTTAGACCCAAACAAGTCCCTGAGGGACATGTCTGGCAAGGAGCGTATAGGAAAGGACCGTCCTCCTCCTGGCCTTTGAGGCCAACCACGCCGGCTGTGCCGACTGGCGGCGCTGAAGCAGAAAAGTCCCCGCCTGGCATGGTGCATGGTTGTCCAACTCCATGCATGGGGCTCTGCCTGCGCCCCATGCGTCATGCATGGCCAGGTCCCACCCTCCAGGGGGGCCTGGGCAAACAGAGTCGTCATGGCAGGCTGCCTGAAGACCAATGCCGACGCCAGTCACCGGCAGACGAGTGCCCCCGAGGGTGAGCGCGGTGACAAACGCTGCGATGGTGAAGCGGATAAACTTTGTTGTTGCCTCGGCAGTCATCACCGCTGAAGCCCTGATGGTAGCTCGCCCCCACGAGCAGCCATCTTGACCGATGTCCAGCATGCATTGACGGGCGCCAGCTCCTCCGCTCGTCGATCAACGCGTCGAGATCGGTGCCGCATGGCGTCCTGCATGGGGGGAGGATAAGGGCCGTCTCCCAGCACGGGCCGCGGCAGCGCCGCGGCTACTCCGCCAAGCCATGGCAGCGCCGGGCAAGCCGCTCCTTGTAGTGTTCCACCGAGGGGCAGTCTAGCAGGAGCCAGGCCAGTCGTATTTTATCCCGCTCGTCAGCGGCACGGAGATCCTAGTCACCAGCAGCGCCGCATTGCTGGGTCCAGGGCTCGGCGACGTGAACGCGCCTCCGTTAATCGAGCCCCACGCAGGGTGGTGCCTTCTTTATCGATGTCTCAGCAAACGTGATTGGTTTTTTTCAACAGCCACATACGCTCACACGCACACACATGCACGCACACACATGCACCCCGCACCCCCCACCCCACACACCCCTACCCCATCCCCCCTCACACCCATTCACAGGGTGGTGCCTTCTTTATCGATCTCCCATCAAACGTGATAGGATGCTTTGTCATTGGTTTGTGGGCCACGGCAGACCATTTGTCCAAGGTTCATATCGGGTCAAAAGAGATGCTGCACCCAGGTGTGTGTGTGTGTATGTGTGCGTGTGCGTGTGCGTGTGTGTGTGTGTGTGTGCATGTGTGTGTGTGCGTGTGTGTGTGTGTGCACACATGTATGGGCCACAGCAGACCACTTGTCCAAGGTTCACATTGGGGCAAAAGAGATCCTGCACCCAGGTGTGTGTGTGTGTGTGTATGTGTGTGTGTGTGTGCGTGTGTGCGTGCGTGTGTGTGTGTGTGTGTGTGTGTGTGTGTATGTCTAGGCCACGGCAGACCACTTCTCCAAGGTTCACATCGGGGCAACAGAGATGCTGCATCCAGGTGTGTGTGTGTGTGTGTGTGTCCTACTCTCTCTTTTTATTTGCATGCACGGCACCCACGTTGCAGCACTGCACTTTGAGCACGCACTGCAAGACTATGCGCCGCTCCACATGGGGTAGCGCCGTGACCTTTGGCTCTCTCTCTCTCTTTCTCTCTCTCTCTCTCTGTCTCCTTCTCTCTCCCTCTCTCTCCCTCTCTCCCTCTCTCTCTCTCACGCACATGCCTCGCCACCCCCCCACTCACGCAAGCGCAGGCATGCCCGGCAGCCACGTAGCAGCAATGCACTTTGGGCACGCACTGCAAGCCTATGCGCCGCTCCACATGGGGCTGCGCACTGGGCTGTGCGGCTGCCTCACGACGTTTGCTTCTTGGATGCTGCAGATGGTGGAGATGTTTGTGGGTGGGTGACGCATGTTATGATGCAATTTAAATCGTAGTGTGTCATATTGCATCATATTGTTTCGTATTGTATGATGCAATTTGAATGATACAATTTGCACCATTGTGTGTGGCTCCTGCCGAAGTGTAAGCAAGCGTGCGTGTGCGCGCGATGCAAGGGCACCTTGCACAAACTCAGCAAGAGGGCTGTGCGGCTGCCTCATGGCGTTTGCCTCTTGGATGCTGCAGATAGTGCAGATGTTTGTAGGTCGGTGGAGATCAATCGTGTTTGTGTGTTTTAGTCGTGTGTGGTCGTGTGTGGCGCTTGACCTAGACATAATCAACCGCACCGACGTGCGAACGTGAGATGGGTCGCCTTGCAGCTGTGTGCTGCCGTTCTCTGAGTGGGTGTTGCAGATGGTGGGTTGGTGGAGATGTTAGTGGGTGGAGGTTGCAAAGTCGTGTCGGTCACTTGACTAGCTGTCAACAAGCGCTCGCGTGCGCGCGATGCAAGGGCGCCTTGAACAAAGTCAGCAAGAGGGCTGTGCGGCTGCCTCGCAACGTTTGCGTCTTGGATGCTGCAGATGGTGGAGATGTTTGTGGGTAAGTGTTGCCTTGGTCATCAGGCGAAACCCCGTCAGGCTTAACCCTAACCTCCCACCCCACACTTCACACACCTCCCACACTTTCCACACCTCCCAGACCTCCCACACACTTTCCACACACACGCGCAGATGGCGGCCACGCGCGCTGGGTCGATGCACTGTGTGACATCTTCCTCACGCTCCCATCTCCCACACCTCCCACACCTCCCACACTTCCTCCACACTTTTTCCACAGACGCGCGCACGTCGGCCGCGCGCGCTGGGTCGATGCGCTGTGTGACATCTTCCTCACGCTCACACCTCCCACACCGTCCACACTTCCCACACCTCCCACACTCCTCCCACAATGTCCACACCTGCAGCTGGCGGCTGCGCGCGCTGGGTGGATGCGCTGTGTGACATCTTCCCCACGCTCCCACACCTCCCACACAGTGTTTTTCTTTTCATAATTTTTAATTAATTCTTCCACAGCTGGATTTTGCTTTGACCGCTTTGATCGTTTACTTCCTGTTGTTGATTCGTCCTCATGTATGGGTCATTTGAAAGCTCTAGACGAGCTCTGTCTGGCGGGCTCGGCAGACCCCCAATCCGCTGGATGGGTTGAGCTGTGTTCGAGGTCAAAGTGCAACCAAAACACAGCCACATGGCTGTGGAGAGCCGAAAAGGAAATCACTGCTCCCACACCGCCTCCACAGTTTTTTCTACACACGCGCAGGTGGCGACTGCGCGCGCTGGGTCCATGCTCTGTGTGACATTTTCCTCACGCTCCCACCTCCCACACCTCCCACACCTCCCCCACACTTTCCACACACGCGCACATGGCGGCCGCGCTCGCTCGGTCGATGCACTATGTGACATCTTCCTCACGCTCCCACCTCCCACACCTCCCACACCTCCCACACACTTTCCACACACGCGCAGAAGGCGGCCGCGCGCGCTGGGTCGATGCACTGTGCGACATCTTCCTCACGCTCCCACCTCCCACGCCTCCCACACCTCCCACACCTCCCACACACTTTCCACACACGCGCACATGGCGGCCGCGCTCGCTCGGTCGATGCACTATGTGACATCTTCCTCACGCTCCCACCTCCCACACCTCCCACACCTCCCACACACTTTCCACACACGCGCAGAAGGCGGCCGCGCGCGCTGGGTCGATGCACTGTGCGACATCTTCCTCACGCTCCGACATCCCCCCCCCCCCGCATCTCCCACACCTCCCACACCTCCTCCACACTTTCCACACACGCGCACATGGCGGCCGCGCTCGCTCGGTCGATGCACTATGTGACATCTTCCTCACGCTCCCACCTCCCACACCTCCCACACCTCCCACACACTTTCCACACACGCGCAGAAGGCGGCCGCGCTCGCTCGGTCGATGCACTGTGTGACATTTTCCTCACGCTCCCACCTCCCACACATCCCACACATCCCACAGACTTTCCACACACGCGCAGAAGGCGGCCGCGTGCGCTGCGTCGATGCACTGTGTGACATCTTCCTCACGCTCCGACCTCCCACCCCCCCCGCACCTCCCACACCTCCCACACCTCCCATACCCCCTCCACACTTTCCACACCTGCAGCTGGCGGCCGCGCGCGCTGGGTCGATGCTCTATGGGGCATCTTCATCAACGTGGCAGTCTCCTGCTTTGCTCTCGTGGTGGGTTCTAGATTGTCGGGAGTGTGGGCCGGCGGCCACAAGGCCACTACTGTGACCCTGAGGAAGGTCCTCTCCTATATGCTCCTTGCCAGACATGTCTCTCAGAGACCGCTGTTTGGGGTAGTCTAGCCGGCGAGAGCGGTAGTCTATCGGCCGGGAGCCGGCGGTACTCTAGTACTTAAGTGTGCTGGAGTATCGGCGGGTGTCTCTAGTAGTAGAGTAGCCTGCTTAGCTGGAAACCCCGTGTTACTGTTACTGTGACTGTTGGCCGGCGCTGTGGGGTGTGAGATTGCACGAGTTCCGACCCGAAAAGTGTGGAATATACCGTAGTGTCGCTTGACCTTGCCATTAAATTACGCTCACTCACACGCACACACACACACACACACACACACACACCAACACGTGCACACACACACACGTGCACACACACACACACACACGCACACACCAACATGCCCCCCCCCCACTGACACACACACACACCACGCAATCACACACACACACACACCCCTCCCGCACACCCCCACCCCCCCCGCACACACATGCACCCCCCCACCTCATACACACACACATGCACCCCCTCCTCCCACTCCACACACACACACACATCCCCCCCCAGGTGGGCCAGCACACATCACTTCTCCTCCACCAGTGGTACAACCCATGGTCAGCAGAAGTGGAGGATGATGCAGAAACCGAGGCCG
>VFSX01000006.1:738898-758898 GCA_016618255.1 Chlamydomonas sp. UWO 241 | reverse complement strand
CTCTGGTGGGGCTCTGATGGGGCTCTGATGGGGCTCTGATGGGGTGCTCTGCTGGAGTGCTGTGTTAGGGATTTAATTGTGCTCTGGTGGGGCTCAGATGCTACTCTGATGGAGCTCTGTTGGGGTGCTCTGATGGAGCACCCCAAGGCTGTGTCGAGGATCTAATTGTGCTGTGATGGTGCTCTGATGGTGCTCTGATGGATTGCTCTGATGGAGTTCTGTGTCGGGGATATAATTGTGCTCTGATGGGGCTCTGATGGGGCTCTGATGGATTGCTCTGATGATTTCTGTGTCGGGGATCTAATTGTGCTCTGATGGGGCTCTGATGGGGCTCTGATGGTGCTCTAATGGAGTGCTGTGTTCGGGATGTAATTGTGCTCTGGTGGGGCTCTGATGGGCCTCTGCTGCGGCTCTGATGGGGTGCTCTGATGGTTCTCTGACGAAGTGCTCTGTTGGGGATCTGGTGGGGCTCTGATGGGGCTCTGATGGGGCTCTGATGGTGCCATGATGGAGTGCTCTCATGGAGTGCTGTGTTAGGGATATATTTATGCTCTGATGGGGCTGTGATGGTGCTCTGAATTTGCTGTGAATGTGCTCTGGTGGTGCTCTGATGGGGTGCTGTGTTGGGGATTTGATTTTACTCTGATGGAGCTCTGATGGAGCTCTGATGGAGCTCTGTTGCGGATCTTATGGAGACTTGTGTTGGGAATCTAATTGCGCTCTGATGGGGCTCTCGTGCGGATCTGATGGGGACACCGTGTCAACAGCACCCCGCCATCACCAGCACACAGCCCTTGACCCCAAGTCCCGAACCCGGACCTCAGACCTTCACCCTACTCAAACTCGAACATCGCTGCAGGCGATGTGAGCAATGGCGCCCCGCGGCACTCCATCGGCTCGATTCCCATTGTCGAAAGATGCAGCGGCGAGGGCGACGCGATCAGCGCCACGCCACCACCAGCGCCTGAAACCCCCAGACCCCGAACCTCGACCCTTGAACCTCAATTCGCAACCCAACCCCCCCTGCTGAACCCCCCTAAACCCTGAGCTTGAAATCCTGCACCCCAAATCTGAACCCCTAAACCCTGAACCCTAGCCATAAACCCTGAACCTGGACTCTCAAAAGTAAACCCTAAACCCCGAACACCCATGCAGGCGACCTCGGCAGTGGCGCCCCGCGGCACTCCATCTGCTTGATTCCCATTGGCAGAAGAGCGGGTAGCAGCAGCAGCGTCAACAGCACCAGGCAAAACCATCGACCCAACTCTTGACCCCAAGTCCCCCGAACCCGAACCTCGAACCTACTCAAAACCGAACATCGGTGCAGGCGAGCTCGGCAATGGCGCCCCGCGGCACTCCATCCGCTCGATTCCCATCGGCGGACAAGGAGGCAGCCGGGTCAGCAGCGCCACTAGCAGCACCTACACCCTAAACCCATTACCCTAAACCCTAAACCCTGGACCCTAAACCCTTGAACCCTAAACTCCGAACACCCATGCAGGCGATCTCGGCAATGGCGCCCCGCGGCACTCCATCGGCTCGATTCCCATTGGCGGAAGAGCAGGCAGCAGCACTGTGGGCAGCGCAAGATACGCGCCGGCCGCCGCCGTCGCCGCGGGGCGGGATTGGACGGTGCGCACACTCACACACACACACACATGCACACACACACACACACACACACACTCACACACGCGCGCACACACACACATATGCATGCACATGCATGCATGCACACACACACACACGCACACATACAAGCACACACAAACACGCACACACACTCACACACGCACACGCACACACACACACACACACGGGGCAGCAGCACCGTGGGCAGTGCGCGAAACGCGCCCGCCGCTGCCGTCGCAGGGCGGGATTGGACGGTGAGCACACACACAAACACACACACACACACATGCATGCATGCACACACACACACACACACACACACACACACACGTAGGTGTGGACTGCCGACGTGTGTGTGGTCATCATGCTCGCAACACTTTCCGGCGTTTCGATTTGGAGGATTGCACACGACGCACGATACGACCCCGGGAGCGGCACCTGGTACGTACCTTGACCTTCAGTCACAATTGCAGTTACATCGGCTTTCCAACGAAGACCACCTTCTAGTCCTAGTACCACCGCCTAGACCCAAGCCAGTTCTGGCCCTAACAATTACTTGTGAGGGGCGGTAGCCACCAGCCGGCTACCTGCCAACGTGTAGTCCCAGAGCAAAAAGGAGAGCTATTGTGTGACGCCTCGAAAATAGTTCCTAACTACTTCCAGGGGTTAGGGGTCAAGTAACGCCTTGACCTTCACATGTGTACATCTGGTCTATGTGCCCCTATCCCCTGGAAGCAGTACGGACGTTTGCCGCGTAAGACTTCATCTGTTCTGTCTACCCCTATCCCCCGGAAGCATTTTGGACCTATTTTGGAGGCGTTGCATCATAGCTCTCCTTTTTGCTCTGGGAGTACACGCTGGCAAGCAGCCGGCGGGTGGCTACCGCCCCTCACAAGTGATTGTTAGGGCCATAACTAGGCTCGGGTCTAAGCGGTGGTACTAGGTTTATGACAAGGTAGTATTTGCTGTAAAGCCAATGTTACGGTTACTGTTTCTGGTCTATCTGGTCGCCGTCCCCCCGACGCGCGTCCTCGCAACTGCAGCTCATTCGCAGCGCAGCCTAGCCTATCTTGCCTGTCTAGCCTGTCTAGCCTGTCTAGCCTGTCTAGCCTGCCTAGCCTGCCTTGCCTGTCTAGCCTGTCTAGCCTGTCTAGCCTGCCTAGCCTGTCTAGCCTGTCTAGCCTGTCTAGCCTGTCTAGCCTGCCTAGCCTGTCTAGCCTGTCTAGCCTGTCTAGCCTGTCTAGCCTGCCTAGCCTGTCTAGCCTGTCTAGCCTGTCTAGCCTGCCTAGCCTTTCTAGCCTTTCTAGCCTGTCTAGCCTGTCTAGCCTGCTAAGCCTGTCTAGGTCCAGCCCCCCCACTAGCCCCCCACCACTAGTAGCCAGGCACCCGTCTGTAGTCGAATACGCTGCCGGTAGGTGCGTCACCCACGACTGTAAAAAACATAATCAGCCCCTTGGTGGCAATGCCCGGTCCCAGGACCAGTCTGGACCAGTCTGGACCAGTGTGGCCCGTCTGGATCAGTTCGGACCAGTCCGGACCAGTCTGGACCAGTCCGGACCAGTTTGGACCAGTCTGGACCAGTCCTGACCAGTCTGGACCAGTCTGGACCAGCCTGGACCAGTCTGGACCAGGGGTCGTACCCGGAGTGGGTTCCCTTCTCACACACAAACACCCGTTCACAATGTGGGACCTCCGCGTCGCGCCAGAGCGCGGAGCGCAACGCTTTTTTGTGTGACCGCCAGATGGCGGTCACACAAATGATGATGATGTCATGCCAAACATTTTATGCATCACTGGTACACATGCACACACACACGCGCGTACGCAAACAGAGCAGTGATTTCATTTTCAGGCTTTTAAATAAATTCGTCCACAGCCGGATTTTGCTTTGACTGCGTTGACCGTAGACCTCCCGTAGACTGTGCGTCCTCATTTAAGGTAATTCGAAAGCTCTTGACGAGCTCTATCTGGCGGGCTTGTCAGACTAACAATCCACTGGATGGGTTGAGTTGTGTACAAGGTCAAAGTACAGCCGCACTACAGCCAATTGGCTGTGTAGAGCCGAAAAGGAAATCACTGACACAGAGAAAGTGTGTGGCATTGTGATGAATGTTTTCAGTCGTGTGTGACGCCTACAGGCGGCGTATTCGACCTTGCTCGGCGTATAACGCCCGAGCGCGTCAGGCGTGTGGCTGGCTACTGGTGGTGGGGGCTAGTGTGTGTGTGTGTGGTGGTGGTGGTGGGTTGGGCAGGTCTGCACTATAGACGGGTGGCGGGCTAATGGTGGTTCGGGGCTAGTTGGCGGGGCTGGACCTAGACAGGTCACTCGGCCCCCAGATCATTCCTCCCCGTGGGGGCATGGCTGGGGTTACACAGGCCCACGGGATCATGTCCCCTAGACCTCCACCGTAGCGGCAGCAGAGGCTACTGATTAGAGTGTGTTTCAGAAGGGACATGGGGGCTGGTCAAGAAGTGACCTGAAATTATGAAAAGGTTGACAAGCCGGGCCGCAACCTCTGACGACATATGTTACAGCTCACACAAAATACAAAACAGCATCAGAAACAATAGCAGCACAAACATCGACAGCAGTAGCAACAGCATCAACAGCATCAAAAACAGCGAAGAGGAAAAAACAGCGGAAGCAGCATCAACAGCAGCAGCAGCAGCAGCAACAACACGACAACAACAACAACAACAACAGCAGCAGCAGCAGCAGCAGCAGTTGCAGCAACAAAAAAAAAACAGCATGAAGAAACATGTTTTACACTATTCTCTGCAGCATTTGGAAGTATCGCGCATTCTTTCCACTCTTTTACTCCGTCCACGCACATGCACGTGCACTCACGTGCAGAGAGAGAGAGAGAGATATCGTTACAGAGAACTCTGCACGGCAGACCTAGATAGGCTGTTTCTAGTCATCAATTGAGGAGATTCCGTTTGAAGGCGGGAGACCAACCGTGCGCCAGCAAGAGGGTGAACAACCTCATTCGTAAAGCAGTGGGGGAAAGGGGCAGTGGCGGGTCATTGACGGCTGTGTTCGTCAATCCGCCTCGACTGAGTTTAAACTAGGTGTCGGCAGAAGGACTTCCACAGTTGTGGAAATCATGCGAAGATGATCCACTCGGTGGTGACTCGCTCGGCGAACTCGGGGTGCTCGGGGATGTCGCGTGTGAAGTTGAAGAGATGGATGTTTGCGGAGGGCGTAGAACGTGACGGAGTGGGCGCAAAAATCACCGGCGTGAGCCGGAAGAAGGTGATGGCGCCGCCGGCATAGAGCGAATTCGTGTCCGAACGGCGGTAGTCGTGCAAGTGGGAGGCAGTGGGAGGGAGGCAGCGGGAGGGTAGTCGGAGGGAGAGGGGGAGGCGCGGGGGAGGGTTAGGGAGGGGCGAGGGGCACAAGATGGGGTGGGGTGCAGCGGGGATGGAGGGGTGGAAGACAGGAGAAGGGAGGGAGGAGAGGGGAGAGAGGAGGGAGCCACACTGTGGCCCGGCCACATGGCGCATACATAGGCGCTGGTAGCATGGGGGGGGGTGCATGGGGTGCATGTGCGCGCATGGGGCGCATGGGGAGGGGCAACTCCATGTGACGAGCATGTGGGTGTATGGAGGTCGACGGGGCGGCAGTGGGATAAGCGGTGGGTCTCTTGAGGTGGGGCGTGGGGTCGAATGAACGACTGGGCAGTGGGCGGTGGGCGGGACGGTGGCGGCTGGAGGAACTCGGTAGCTCAAGTTGAGCGCTGGCTCGGGCCGCATGGCGGTCGAGGTGATGGCACTGAGATACCTGGGCTCCGTTGTCTGAAGCTGCAGAGCTGCGGGGGGAGGGAAATCTGTGCGGTAGGGCGTCACGTGTTTTTTGCCATGTGGAGGGCGTGCGAGAGAGTGCGGATGGACTGAGTTCCTGGATGCATGCGTCGACTGGCTGCTGAATTGGCAGCCCGACGACAGGGGGCGTACGGAGGAGGAGAGGCGGCGAGAATCGGCGGCGGCATGGGTGAAGGGGGGTCGACGTAGGCGGCGGCGATGACTGCGCGGGCGCGGCGCCCACAGAGTACACACACACACAAACACATACACACACACGCACACACACACACAAACACACAAACACACACACACACACATAACAGGTTCGTCTGGTTCTCCATTCTCTTCGCGCCCTTTGGATGCATCGGGCGATGGCAGGTGGGCACCGCATGGCGCCGCTTGGCGCCGCATGGCACGCATGGCTTGCATGGTACGCATCAGGGCACGCATCTTGGCATGCTTGGCGCGCATCATGGCATGCATGGTATGCATGGCACGCATCACATGCATGTCGCTTGGGGCACGCAGGGGGGCTTGACACGCATGGCACGCATGGCATGCATGGTGCGTTGGCGCGCATGGAGGATGGCCACGCATGGCACGTGGGCACCGCATGGCGCCGCATGGCGCCGCATGGCACTGCATGGCACGCATGTTGGCTTGCATGGCGCGCATCGTAGCATGCATGACACGCAAAAACACGCATGACATGCATGTTGCACGGGGGCGCATGTATGATGGCCACGCATGGCAGGTGGGCTCCGCATCGGGCGATAGCAGATGGGCACCACATGACGCGCATCCCATGCATCCCATGTATGACATCGCACACACACACACACACATACACGCGCACACACACACACAGTAGTAAGTATCTAGGGAGTTGGATAACCCAGAGTGGTGGTGTGGAAAAGGAGATCGGTGTGCGTGTCGGTCGCGCGCTGGGCGTGTTTGCGTCTTTTGATAAGATTTGGGCCAGCAAGAAGATGCAAGTGCAGTCTAAGATGCGGGTTTACAACACTTTCGTGCTGCCCCACTTTCTGTACGGCTGCGAAACATGGGCCCCTACTAAAACACAACTGACTCGATTGGAGGTTGCCCACTCTAACTGCCTTCGTCGCATTCTGGGTGTGCGCCTGGTCGACCGGCACAGATTAACTTATATTCGGCAGGCGTGCGACACTGAGCCAATTGAGAGCCTTGTGGCAAAGCGATCAATGCAGTGGCTAGGCCATGTGATGCGCATGCCGGCTTCTCGTCTTCCTCGTACGACTTTTGACTGCACAATGGATGTGGCTCGGCAGCAAGGCCGGCCTCCAGCCTCCTCCCGACACTATTTTCTTAAGCTACTGATTCAGCAGCTAGGCGAAACTAGTGGCACTCGTTCTGATTGGAAGACTTTTTCGGACACGGCGTTTGAGCGTGCTCAGGATAGGGTCGGGTGGAGAGCCGTGGTGTACGGTCCGGCTGCCCCTCAGGCGCCGGCCCCTCCACCACGGCGGTCAAGTAGATTGGCAAGCGCCACTTGACCCCCTATCCCCTAGAAGCAGTTAGGACCTATTTTGGAGGTGTCGCACAATAGCTCTCCTTTTTGCTCCGGGACTACACGTTGGCAGGCAGCCGGCTGGTGGCTACCGCCCCTCACAAGTAATTGTTAGGGCCAGAACTGGACTTGGGTCTAGGCGGTGGTACTAGGACTAGAGGTAGTCTTTGCTGGAAAGCCGATGTAACTGTAACTGTACACACACACAAAAAACTTATGAAAAATCACACACGCACACGCAGCTGGGGCGGCTGAATGGATTGGCAACATGGTTCCCAATTGAAACTTTCACACACACACGCACACACACACACACACCCACACACACATGCAGCTGGGGCGGCTGAACAGATCGGCAGCCTGGTTCCCATCGGAACACCTACACACACACAAACACACACACACACACACACACACATGCAGCTGGGGCGGCTGAACGGATCGGCAGCCGGGTTCCTAATTGGAACTCACACCCACACACCAACACACAAAACACAACACACAAAGCATGCACGCACACACACACATGCACATGCACACACGCACGCACACACACACATACACACACACACACACACACACACACATGCAGCTGGGGCAGCTGAACGGGTCGGCAGCATGGTTTCCAATTGGTACATTCACACACACACACACACACACACATGCAGCTGGGGCGGCTGAACGGATCGGCAGCCTGGTTCCCGATTGGAACGTTCACTGCCAACATAGCAGCGTGCGTCATCGACTATGCTTTGCAGGTGTGTGTGTGTGCTTGTGTGTGTGTGTGTGTGTGTGTGTGTGTGTATGTATGTGCGTGTGTGTGTGTGTGTGTGTGTGTGAATGCGTGCATGTGTGTGACTGTGCGGGTTGTTTGTGTCTCTGCATGCGCGCCCATACCCACCATCAACTCAACGTGCACACACACACACACAAACACACACACAATCCATTCCATTTTATTCCATTTCAGATCGTTGCATTGCCAACGGTGTTATCATTCCAGAGGTTGACATAAGGGCGTCTGTCAATATTGAGTGACCACTCGGCGCTATGAGGACACACAAACAGACGCACACACACACACACACACACACACAGGCGATTCGAGTCACCCACGACAGGAGCCTCCTCGAGACAGCGGTCCTGAGGGATATCATGACCGAAATATGAAAACAGCTCGACAGGCACCACCAAAACCGCTTCACACCACCAGACACACCTCCACACACCACACGCACGCGCGTGCGCACACACGTGCGCACACACTAATACAAACACAGACACATGCACACACACACACACACACACACACAGGCGATTCGAGTCACCCACGACAGGAGCCCCCTCGAGACAGCGGTCCTGATGGGCATCATGACCGGTTTGAACGGGTCCCTTTCGACGGTGTCGACATGGGTGTTGGAGGTGAGAGGGAGAAAAAAGGGAGAATGAGAGAGGGAGAGAGAGAGAAAGAGAGAGACAGAGAGACAGAGAGGGAGAGAGAGAGGGGGAAAGAGAGAGGGGGGGGAAGAGAGAGAGAGAGAGAGAGCGGGGGAGGGTGGGGGGGGGGGGGGCTGTGAGAGACAGGGGGGGGGGAGAGACACAGGGAGGGACGGAGATCTTGAAGGGCAGGCCGCAAATCCCAGGGCTGCCATCCAAGGTTCTTTAATTGTGCTAGAGGGGACCGCTTCGACGGATCTGATGGCAGTGATTTCCTTTTCAGGAGTATGAATTAATTATACAGCCGGAATTTGCTTTGACCGCGTTGACCGTTGACCTCCCGTTGACCGTTTGTCCTCATACATAGGTCGTTTGTAAGCTGTTGACGTGCTCTGTCTGGCGGGCTTGTCAGACTAACTATCTACTGGATGGGTTGAGCTGTGTGGAAGGTCAAAGCACAGCCAGAATACAGCCAAATGGCTGTGTAGAGCCAAAACGGAAATCACTGCCTGGTGGGCATCATGACCGGACTGAACGGATCACTAACAACGGTGTTGACGTGGGTGTCAGAGGTGAGAGAGGGAGAAAAAGAGAGGGATAATGCGTGAGGGAGAGGGGGAGAAAGAGAGAGAGAGGGAGAGAAAGAGAGAGAGAGAGAGAGAGATGGGGAGAGAGAGACACACACACACACCGCAACTGCGACTGCTGTCAGCCAGCGCTACCACGAGTCACCGCGCGTACATGTATGTTGTGTATGGGTTTACAGGCTTTACACGTTCACGCCCGAAGGACCCCGGGGCGTGATTTTAGGCCTAGACTACACGTCTAGGGGGGCTCTACTAGGAGAGCCCGCAAGGCCACGCAGCGCGCCAGCCTACCAGTATACGTACGTGTATAGATGGGCCCCAGTTGGATAACTATTGCCGTTTGCTGCACCGACCATCGACCCCCTCGCACACACACACACACACACGCATGCACACATACAGATGGGCCCGAGTCGGAGAACTGTTGTCATTTGCTGCCACCGAGCACCCTTGTTCCCCACCACCCACCCTCACACACACAACCACACCCCGCCACCACCACCACCACCACACAAACACACACACACACACACTCACACGCACACACATACACACATACGCATGGGCCCCAGTTGGAGAACCTGTCATTTTCTGCCACTGATTACCCTTGCCCCCCCCCCCCCCCACACACACACACACCACGCACACACATATACATACGCACATAGAGACCCCCTCACCTCCCCCCACACACACTGCAGCTGCAACTGCTGTCAGCCAGTGCTTCCACGGGCCACCGAGCGTACGTGTATGGATGGACGAGCGTCATCTCGGCGGTGGCGCTGGGGCTGCTCATTTACGGCGTGCCAGTGTGGACCATGTAGTGTGGAACGGCGAGTGTGGAGAGAAGAGTTCACACCAGCACGTTACAAGCAGCCCCATGCTGTGTGATCATTGACTGTGCGCTAGTTACGGGGCTGCTCACTTACGGTGTGCCAGTGTAGACCATGCAGTGTGGAACGACGAGTGTAGAAAGAGGAGTCTTCACCAGCGCATTTTCGTCGTTACAATCGCTGCGGTGGAGCAACATTTACGGCACCATGGGGACCATGTAGTGTGGAACGACGGGTGTGGAGTGAAGAGTGCACACCAGCGCGTGGTGTTACAACGAGTCGTGCGTAGAACCCGATTACATACCACGGATCACACACCCTTTTCCCTACCGCAGCGACATAAAAGCTAATTGCAGAACGCACTGAAACCAAATGATGTGATGACGACAAGTCCTACACAACAAGTGACGATCAGCCACACAGGTCGTGCCTTGGATGCGGATCGTGGTGTGGACAGTTTGAACTAGAACGAAGGCCCGCACTTGGGGTGCCTGTCGTAACAGTATCGCCCCTAGGGACGCCCACAATAGGGCCCGAAACTGCACCGGTGGCTCTGCACACATTCGACTCTGCTTGTCCACACACGTTTCCTCTGTTGCTCAACACCCTGGTAGGCCGGCACACTGCGTGGCCTTGCGGGCTCTTCATTTTGAGAGATCTTGGCCAGTGCTCCTGCTGCATTGTGTTGCACTGCAGGTGGACAGTCAGACCCAAGGAGCTTCACCAGTGGGGGGATTGCACCCGCAGCGGCGATCTTGACGATGTTGGTTGAATGCTGAGCGGGAGTGGCGAGTGCTGCTGCTGCAGCCCCCTGCCCCTTCGCTGTGGACCCAGGCCCCAATAGCTGCACCAGTGCAGGGATTGCACCAGCAGAAGCGGTCGTGGCCTTGTTGTCAGCATTCTGAGCGAGTTTTCCCAGCGTGCCTGCTGCACAATCCTGCACGTAAGCTGAACAGCCAGGCCCCAGCAGCTGAACCAGCAGAGGGATGGCGCCGGCAGCGCCAATCGTGGCCCTGATGTCATCGTTCATCAGAGCGAGGTTTCCCAGTGCTGCTGCTGCTGCACTCCCATGAACCGCAGCTGTGCACTCAGCTCCCAACAGCTGCACCCAGAGCCGCACCAGCGTCGGGATGGCAGAAGTGAGGGCGGGCCCATTCACACCGTTGCGACCGAGGTTTGTCAGTGCTCGTTCTGCGCTGTACTGCACGCCTGGAGAGCTGGACCCCAGAAGCTGCACCAGCGGCGGGATCGCACCGGCAGAAGCGATGGCAGCGAGGCTGTCTCGATCTCCACCGCATTCCGCCAGCCCCGCAATCATCTCAAGAGCTTGCCTCTGCTGAGACGGACGAGCGTCCGCGCCAAGCTTGCGCACCAGGTTCCTCACGTCCCGGCGGGCGAGTGGCGGCATCGTGTGTGATGACGTGGCTGCGGATTACCGCAGGCGGCAGAGGGGTCACACAGTGGTGTTGCAAAAGCAGCGACCCGAGGGTGCAAAGGGGTGTGTGCTGGTGGTGCACGCTGCAGCGCTGCGTGGCATGCACGCCTGGCGCATACGGCGGCGCACGCATGGGGGTGCGCGGCGGGTGCACGCTGCTCTGACTCCAATGCACAACCTCTATTCGGCAGGTCAGGTCTCTGGCTGGTCGGTTTGGGCTACCTACGTGTCGGCCATGCTGCTGTGCATGTGTGCATGGCATGGGCGTGCGTGTGCTGGGGTTGCCATGCAGGGTCATGCAGGGCACGAAGCACAACCTAGCCCCGTCTGCTCACGTTGGTGAGGGCTTGCCGCGAGGGGGACTGGGCGACGATGGTGGCGAGGGTCGCCTGGAGGGGACGAGTGATGGATGTGCCTGGCAAGATAGGTATACCGAGCAGAACGAGAGAGCCAGTACTGCAGGAGCGGATGCGTGGGAGTGGAGGTGATCGATTCGAAGGAAAGGTCGAGTGGCGTCGCATGATGCGCGGCTGCATGAGGGCATGTCCCATGCGAGTGTGGGGTGGGAACAAGCAAGCATGTCAGGCAAAGCAAGTGCCCGGATGTGTGTACTACCCTGCCTGCAGGCAACACACTTGTGAACGCCACGGGCTAGCCAAGACGAGCCTGTTTCAGTCGGCAGCCGTTGCGGTGGAACACAGAGGCAGACAAGTGGGCACCATCATGTCGTCAGCCTCGCCAGGGCTGGCCCTGTGTGGCTCAGAACCACACGTTATGTGCATGTGCGTGTGTGTTTGTGTGTGTGTCTGATCCCTGCTACACTTCAGCATCGCAGGCCAACGTCAAGCCGGCTGCCGCACCCTAATGCGTGTGCGTCCCACCGACTGTCGCACCCTGCGCAACGTGGCGGCTTCTGACTGGTGGCTGGCATGTGCATCAGCAAAATAGAATTCTCTCTTCACCAGTGTGCCTGTGAACCCCGGCTGTGCCCCCACGGGGAGGAAGTCAGATCTTTGGGCCGCGCGCCCTGTCTAGGTCCAGCACCGACCCACTAGCCCCGTGACTAGCCCCCCCCACCACCAGTAGCCAGCCACTCGTCTAGCGCTCGGGCGCTATACGCCGAGCAAGGTATACGCTGTCAGTAGGTGCGTCACACACGACTTAAGCATCTATCATCATCAACATCGTCTGGAGCAGCCATTCACTGTCTTGCATGCCTCAGACCTCTACTCAGACTCGGGGAAACACGCAGCCTACACCACCCTGTCATACTAATGGCTGCCGATCTTCCCGCCAGCTTCCCAACAGCTCCCCCGCAGCTTCCCCACACCAGGCTCGCCGGCTGCATGGGTGACGCACGTCTGCACAGTGGACGCCACGAAATGGCCTGCGTAGCTCAACAGCGGCGCCGGTGGCAACACGGCGCCTCCACAGTCAGCGCCTACCCAGACCCTGCACCTCCTGCAAGTCGGCAGCGGCCGCGGCAGCGGCAATGGCAGCGCGGTTCTCGGCATTGCTGTGGCCGAGCATCTCCAGCGCAAATAATGCGTCCGGCTTGGTGTCGTCAGATCCAAGGAGCTGAAGGGATGGCACCAGCAGTAGCAATGTCGATCGCAATTCCATTGTTTGCAGCGAGGTTGCCCTGTGTGCCTGCTGCATGCTGCTGCACCTCAGCAGGAGAGCCATGCCCCAGAAGCTGCACGAGTTGAGGGATGGCACCGCCCGCAGTGGCGATGGTGACCCTGTTGGCAGTGTGAAGAGCGAGGTTGCACAGCGCTCCTGCTGCTCCCCCCTGCATGTCAGCTGTACAGCCAGGCTCCAGCAGCTGCACCAGTGGGGAGATCGCACCAGCGGATGCGATGGTGACTGCAATCTCTTCATTCTGAGCCAGGGCGCCCAGTGCTTTAGCTGCACCCACCCGCACGTCAGCTGTACGGCCAGGCCCCAGCAGCTGAACCAGTGGAGGAATGGCTCCGGCTGCAGCTATGGTTACCTTGTTGTCTGCACTCATAGCGAGGTTGTTGAGTGCTGCTGCTGCACTCTCCTGCACCGCAGCTATAGACCCAGCCCCCAGCAGCTGCACCCAGAGCTGCACCAGCGTCGGGATAGCACCGGCAGAAGCGATGGCGGGCCCATTCACATCGTTCCGACTGAGGTTCGTCAGCGCAACTGCTGCTTTCAACTGCACGCCTGGAGAGCCGGACACCAGGAGCTGCACCAGCGGAGGGATGGCACCGGCAGACGCAATGGCAGCGAGGCTGTCTCGATCACCATCGCAATCCTCTGACAGCCCCGCAATCATCTCCAGGGCTTGCCTCTGCTGAGACGGATGAGCGTCCGCGCCAAGCTTGCGCACCAGGTTCCTGACGGCCCGGCGGGCGATTGGCGGCATCGTGGCGCTGATGTAGCTGCGTGTGCATGCAGGCGGCAGCGAAGCATGCAGTAGTGAGACACAAGCAGCATCACTGGTGCATTGAGTGTTTCATGCATAGCATCGCTGCGTGGCATGCACGTCCCAATCTGGCGCATGCGCCAGCGCACGCATGGGGGGTGCGCAGCGGGAACACTGCTCTGACGCCAATGCAGAACCTTGATTCGGCAGGTCGGGGCACAGGTTGGTCGGTTTGAGTAACATGCATGGCGGGTTGGCGGCCATGCTGCTGTGCATGTGTGCATGGCATGGGCGTGCGTGTGCTGGGGTTGCCATGCAGGGCACGAAGAAACACCTAGACCCGTCTGCTCACGTTGGTTTGGGCGCGCCGCGAGGGGGATTGGGCGACGGGTGGGGAGGGTCGCCTGGAGGGGACGAGTGCAGGCGATGTGCCTGGCAAGATAGGTCTCAACCGCAGGTGAACGAGAGAGCCAGTGCCGCAGGAGCGGATGTGTGGGAGTTGGAGTGATCGATTCGAAGGAAAGGTCGAGGGAGTGGCGTAGCATGGTGCGCAGCTGAATGCCCCATGCGAGTGTGGGGTGGGAACAAGCAAGCGCGCGCATGTCAGGCGGAGTAAGGTGCCATGTCTAGCCCTTGTCTGGATAAGTGTACCACCATGCCTGCAGGCAACACTTGTGAGCGCGACAGGCTAGCCAAGACGAGCCTGCTGCAGTTGGCAGCTGTCGCAGTGGAACACGCCTGTTTAGGCAGACGAGCGGGCACCGCCATGTCGGCAGCTTCGCCAGGGCTGGCCCTCTGTGGCGCAGAATCACAAGTCATGTGCATGTCCATGTATGTATGTGTGTGTGTGTGTGTGTGTGTGTGTGTGTGTGCGTGCGTGTGATCCAGATGCCGTGCCAACAGCATCAAACAAGGCGACGGCGTGGTTCGGAGTGAGGGCGACAGGTTACGCGTGGGTCGGGGATGAGCGCAGGCGATGCAGAGCTGAGAGAGGCGAGGCGTCGAGTAACTAACTACTCAGGTGCACGAGAGCCAGTGGCTGGCAGGCGTCGACGCGATAGGGCGCTTTGAAATCGCGGCAATTTTAAAGCGCGTTGGTGGGTAGCCCACGCGTGTGTTGGGTGGGAACGTGGAGTGTGGCGCCGTGGAGTGTGGCGCGCTAAAAAAAAACTCTCATCATGCAAGGTGATGATGAGAGTTTTACAATCCACTGCCGGCGGTCACACGTTCGGTTCCAAAGCTCCAGCGGGACTTAAGAGAGCAGGCACGAGGCCCACCAAAAAGGTCAAGCTACAAAAGTAGCCCACGGTTGCGCCAACCACGTAGTGGCGGGCGCCAAGCAAGCAGCACCACAATGCAGGCTCCACACCCAACCCCTCCAGTGGCCGGAGGGCGAGCCCAAGGTATAAAACCATGCAGGGACCATAAAGCTGTGCATAAAGCTCTCCCCCAAACCACTGGAAGCGGGGCTGGTAGCACACCCGCCGCAGCACTCTACCCAGCGACCACACCGCACTCGCCACCGCACGCGAGTGGCGCCACCTCCCCTTCAAACACAACCCCAGAGGGGATGCAACTAGCAAACAGGTGCAGCCACCCGCTTGCAAGGTGCCCATGGGGGAGGTGCATCACGTAGCATAAAACAGCTTTCGCACAGATGAATTCAAGGTCAAGACAGCCTGGTTTAGTTGGCAGCTAACGTGCGCGAGCACGCAGAGCGCGCACACGGGCAGTCGGGACCGGCAGCACCGCGCGCAGCACATGCGTGCACGCACGCTGCGCGGCACAAACAAGCGGCAGCCGCCTCAACTGCTGGCACTGGGTCCTACTGTCCACCTCCTCTGCTCAGAAGCACCAAAAGGTAACGATGTTTGAACCTGGGGCGCCTCTACAGTGCTCGGCAACACATCACCAGTTGGCGCCTCGTCGCTGCGTCGTGCGCATGGGCATGCCATTGATGGAGGTTCATCGCAGTTGCTGAGTGAGTTCGCCAGGCAAACACAGATGGCGTCACGCGTCTGCTGGAACATGGCCCCACTGGCCCCTGCTCATGCTGTTTACATATTCAACAGCTGCAGGAGCGCCACGTACATGCTCGGCGCGTACTGCCAGCAGGCGCCTCGTCACTGCGTAGTGATCTTGGGTGAGATGTCAAGCGCTGTGACCGAGTGGGTGAGCGCGCCAACTGAGATGGCGCCACGCGTCTGCTGTCACACGGCCGTTACCCCTTCTGGTCTTGATGTAAAGGTTTGAACAGTCACGAGCGCCCTGTGAATGCTCGACAGGCGCGTCGTCACTACGTCGTGATCTTGAGGGAGATATCCAGTGCTGTGACCGAGTGGGTTCGTCGACGGGATACAGAGAGTGCGCCTCGTCCTGCCAGCAGGCTCCTTGTCACTGCGTCGTGATCTTGAGGGAGATGTCCAGCGCAGTGACCGAGTGCGTGAGCGCGCCGACTGAGACGTAGGTTACGCCGGTGCCCGCGATGTGGCGCACCGTCGAGAGGGTGACGTTGCCGCTCGCCTGCGCATGGAGGGAGGAGGGGGGCGGGTGGTGGTGTGTCTGTGTGTGTGTGTGCGTGTGTGTGTGCGATGAGGCGCACCGTCGAGAGGGTGGCGTTGCCGCTCGCCTGCGCATGGAGAGAGGAGGGGGGCGGGTGGTGGTGTGTCTGTGTGTGTGTGTGTGCGTGTGTGTGTGTGCGATGTGGCGCACCGTCGAGAGGGTGACGTTGCCGCTCGCCTGCGCATGGAGGGAGGAGGGGGGCGGGTGGTGGTGTGTCTGTGTGGGTGTGTGTGTGCGTGTGTGTGTGTGTGTGATATGGCGCACCGTCGAGAGGGTGACGTTGCCGCTCGCCTGCGCAGGGAGTGGAGAGGCACACGTGGTGTGTGTGTGTGTGTGTGTGTGTGTGTGTGTGTGTGTGTGCGTGTGTGTGGTGTGTGTGTGTGTGTGTGTGTGTTAGTGTGTGTGTGTGTGTGTGTGTGAGTGATTGGGATTGAGGAGTGAGCGAGTCGATGTTTGCACGGGCCTGACACGCACCCCCGATCGCCTCATCTACCGCCTTAGGCGTCACCCCGAATGCCTCGGGCGCCACCCCGACCGCCTGAGGCGTTACAAACTGCCTTCACTTGAGCGCCTTAGACATTGGGATCGTGGTAGGGCAGACACACCCGCCTCGGCACACTTCAATTCCCACCGCCCCAGCGATGCACTCAACAGCGACCGTTAGCATCGACACTCAAGCGCGCACCCCGCCCCCTATGAAGTCGTCACCTGGTCCCCCATCAGGCTGGCCATCCAGCACACATATAAACCACATTCCCAACGCCTGAGGGTGCTTCAGGCAGCGCTTGCGCTTGCGCGGAGCAGGCGGCTCCTCAGCCGATTCGACCGCCTTCAATTGCGTGCCTTGAACATTGCGGTTGTGATATGGCAGACACACTCGACTCGGCACACCTCAGTTTCCACCGCCCCAGCGATGCGCTCAACAGCAGCCCTCAGCATCGACACGTCCACTCCTCCGTCTGCGCTCGTTGACGGCTTTGCCATGTTGTCGAGCATGACGCGTGTCACGATGCGCCCGGCGTCCGTCCTGTGTGTGTGTGTGTGTGTGTGTGCGTGTGTGTGTGTGTGTGTGCGCTTGCTTGTCCGCAATCTGTGGCGATTTCGCCATGTTGTCACAATGTGCCCCACGTCTGCCCTGCGGTTTCGGAGGCGTGATCGTGTGTTCGTGTGTGTGTATGCGTGCCTGTGTGTGTGTGTGTGTGTGTGTGTCCGTCCTGCGGTTTTGGCGGCATGGTCGATGCCGTGCGCGTGTAACATATACCGTACCCAGGCTGTGCCTTTGCGGGGGTCCGCTACAGGGCTATTTATTTAGACTTTCAACGCCTTTGCTTGACGGGTTTCGACTTTATTTTTCCTTTGCGCGGCCCTTTCGGGGTATGTAGAGCGCAGTGGTCCCTGGGAAGGATTTTAGTAATTCGTTTTTTGCCGGCTCCAGCAACTTTGACCGCTCATACCAGGCACAATACACAGCGGGTATTCATGCAACGCATGCCGTTGGGCTGCTCTCGGCACGAGCTTTCCAACGCACCGCTCCACGCCCTCTCCCACTAAGTGTGTGGTGTTTTTCTGGGGAATGGGAAATCCGGCTCGGAGCGGTGTACGGCTCGCAGGGGAATCACTGGTAGAGCAGTTTCGAAGGTGTGATCCATGCCGTGCGCGTGTTACAGGCAGAGATGGAGATCGAGAGAGAAAGGGAGAGAACACGAGATATGGCAACAGAACGTAGAAGAGAGCACGTGGACAGCGCATGCGGAGAGGGAGAGCGCACGGGGTGCTCACTTGATGACCTCCAGCAACTCGTCCACCTCGCCCAGCGTGCGCGTCTCCACCTCCACAGGAAGTCCTTCGAGCCCGTTTTCAGCGATGTACTTTGCCGCTCGCTCGACCGCGGCGGTGATGCCGCCGGCAGCCGTTACGTGGTTGTCCTGTGTGTGTGTGTGTGTGTGTGCGTGTGTGGTGTGTGGTGTGCGTGTGGCAGTGCACTTTGTCGTGTGTGTGTCCGACCGCTGCTGTGATTCCGCCTGTAGGGTAGCGTGGTTGTCCTGTGTGTATGTGTGTGTGTGTGTGTTCATGTGCGTGTGTGTGTGTGCGTGTGCGTGTGCGTGTGTGTGGAATGTACTTTGCCGCACGTTCGACCGCGGCGGTGATGCCGCCGGCAGCCGTTACGTGGTTGTCCTGTGTGTGTGTGTGTGTGTGTGGTGTGTGTGTGTGTGTGTGTGTGTGTTTGTGTGGGAACATGTACTTTGCAGCGCGTCCGACCGTTGCGAAGATGTCGCCGGAAGCCGTTACGTGTTTCTCTTTCAAGTGCGTGCAAGGGAGAGGAGAGGCGTCGGTGTGTTGGCCTCCACACAATCCACACTGTCCACACTACCGTTCACACCACCGTCATCCACACCTTGATCATCATCATGTCGTACAGGCCCATGCGGTGGTTGTGGCCCCCGCCAATCAGCACAGCCCACTTGTCCACCTGGCGCAGCCCCGGCACCGTCTTCCGCGTCTCCAGCACCTTGGTGGCGTGCCCGCTCGCTGCAGCCTCCTGCGTGTCGGTTTCGTTGTCTGTTTTGTTTCGGATGTATTGTAGGGTTTGATCTGGTTCTACGGGGCTCCAGGTGGTTTCAGGTGGCGCAGCCCCGGCACAGTCTTTCGCGTCTCCAGCACCTTGGTGGCGTGCCCGCGCGCCGCTACCTCCTGCGCATTGGATTCGTTGTCGGTATTATTGCCGGTTTTTTTTTTGTTGGATTTCATCTTATTTTGATCGAGGGAGGGTTCGAGCAGGGTTCGAGCGTTTTTTTTGCGGCCGAGACCTCGGCACAGTCGTCCGCGTCTTCAGGACCTTGGTGGCGTGCCCGCTCGCCGCAGCCTCCTGCATGTGTACGTGCATGTGGCAACAGTGGTGTGCCATTCAGTATGTGCATACGAGTATGTAAACTTTTGTGTTGATTTTGGCTCAAGCGCGGGTGAGGGGAAACCAGTTGGCAGTAAGGGTTCAATGGGACAGTCTTCCGCGTCTCCAGCACCTTGGTGGCGTGCCCGCTCGCTGCAGCCTCCTGCGTGTGTACGTGCGTGAGGCAAAAAATGTGTGCTATTCAGTGTGTGCATACGAGTTTGCCCGCTTTTGTGCCAATTCGGCCCATGCTCGAGTGGTTGGGGGAGGCGGGGAGACGCGTTAGGCAATGGTTCAATTGAAATGTTGACTTGAGCGCCACCTTCCCTCAGCCACAAGGACGGATGCTCTCCCTACGCTCCCCCCAAGCTCCCCCCTACGCCCCGAGCCTTTGGCAAGCACACACTCTAGACCTGAAGAGTAGCCGTACTTGGACTACGCACCTCGACCATAGCGCGTGTGGCTGTCGCCGTCCCGCTCATCCTCTGCATGAAGTTGAGCGCCACCCGTTCGGCCACAAGGATGGACCGTGCCGACCCGGTCACCACGCCAAACTCGCGGCCCGCAATGACCGAATCACCATCAGATGCGGACCAGGAGACCTGAATGGGTGCAGTGCGTGTGTATGAGAGAGAAAGAGAGAAGGCGTGAGGAGGAGGGAGGGGGAGAGGGAGAGAGGGAGAGAAAAAATTGCGAGAGAGAGAGGGGGGCAGAAAGAGAGAGAGAGAGGATGCGAGGATGAGATAGAGTATGTAGATGGGCCGTGCAGACACAGTCACCACGCCAAGCTTGCGACCTGATATGACGGTGTCGCCGTCAGAGGCGGACAGGATACCTGAATAGGTGCAGTGCGTGTGTGTTTGTGCGTGTGTGAGTGTGTGT